>QFET01005939.1:0-38866 GCA_003316355.1 Tuber calosporum | reverse complement strand
GCATATCTTCTCCATTCTTTCAACGCTTGGACAATGGCTAAGAGCTCTTTGTCGTGGATCTCGTAGTTGCATTCCGCGGGCGTCATTGTTTTTGACCGGTATGCCACTGGCCTCCATTTTCCATCGCTCCCCTTCTGTGATAGAATGCCTGAGCATACATATTTTGAAGCGTCAGTCTCAATCATGATTTCCTTGGTTGGATCGTAGTGTACCAGTAGTGATGCTGAAGTAAGTCGCCTGTGTAATTCACCGAATGCTTTTTGTTGGTTCTCGGTCCAGTTCCATTTGCAGTCCTTCTTCGTCAGTTGATAGAGTGGTTTAGCTATCCGACTAAACCCTTCTATCAATCGTCGATAGAAGTTTCAGAATCCCATAAAGCACTGTATTGCTTTCTTGCTTTCAGCTGGTTTCCATTCCCATATTGCTTCTGTTTTGATAGGATCAACGCTGACTCCGTCCTTGTCGATAATGAAGCCTAGGTAGGCAGTCCGTTCCTTGTGAAATTTGCACGTCAATGGCTTCAGTGTCAGCCCTTCTTTTCTCAAGGCTTCCATAATCATCCTGACATGGGTTCGGTGTTGGTCCAGGCTTTTTGAATATATCAGAATATGATCTAAATAAACGATACAACAGATATCCAGAAACCTGCTGAGAATCCTATTGACCCATCGCTGAAACGCTGCAGGTGCATTTTTGAGTCCGAATGGCATGACCGTGTATTCGTATATGCCGTATTTGGTGGTAAAGGTAGTTTTCCCTTCGTCTCCATGTTTGATTCTCACGTTGTGATATGCGTTTGGGATGTCTAGTTTAGTAAAGACCTTGGCTCTTATAAGCCTATCGAGGGCTTCTCCAATCAGTGGTAGGGGATATCTGTCTCGTTTGGTGACTTCGTTGAGCCCTAGGTAGTCCACGCAGAGCCTTAGCATTCCGTCTTTCTTCTTAACAAACAGGATTGGTGATCACCTGTTTGCATAAGAGTCTCGAATCCAGCCCCGGTTCTTGTTGACCCTAATGTATTCTCTTAGTTCTTCCAGCTCTTTTTTGCCCCATGGGTATAGCTTTCTTCCTAGTACTGTTTCTCCTTTTTTGAGGTTGATATCCAAGTCAACCTTTGGTCGGTAGGGTGGTAGCCGAGTTTCTTCCTCTTCCTTGAACATGTCCAGGTACTGGTGGTATTCCCTCGGCACAATGTTTCTGGTTTTGTCTTTTGCTTGTCCTTTCTTGGCCTTGATAGCCAATTCGGTGCTAACATTGATCCTTTCGATCCTGGTTGGTTCGTTCGTCTTATAATCCCACTTGAGGATTCCTCTGACTTCGCCCATTCGGTAGAACTTGCCGAATGACGTAGCGGAGATCTCGTTGATCTCAATCTTTTGGCCTCTTTGATGGTCCGTACTTCCAAACCCTGCTGCGCCTCTCATAGTAGGAGCTACTTGCTCCACTTCTTCGCATTGTCCCATGACAATCTTTTCGCATAGCAACTGTGCAATGCGGTCTGCTGGCTCAACTGTGTAACTGTCCTTTCCCAGGTTGACCAGGACCACCTTGACTTCACCTGTGTAGTCGGCGTCGATTACTCCCGCATTGACAGTAAGCTGGTGTTTAACTGCCAATCCGCTGCGCGGAGCCACCCGCCCGTAGGTGCCTTCAGGTAGTCCTATAGCTATCCCGGTATTGACGATTCCTTGTTCTTTTGCTGGTATCGTAATTCTCTCGTCTGCATACAGGTCATGTCCTGCAGCCTTAGCTGACCCATGGGTAGGGAGTGTGGCCATATTGCTCAATCTTTGGATTTTGATGTTCTGGACATCCTTGACCTGGATCGTGGAGAACTGTATCTCCAAGTTCTCTTCCAGGGCTTCCGATTCAGGGACTAAGTCCACTGCTGGCGAGATTTCCAGGCATACTCTGGTACACCACTCGCTATCGAACGTAATCTTATTACTTTCTTAATCGATCTTGGGGTTGTGTCTTCTTAACCATGTCAGCTCTAGCACTGCCTCATGGTTGGGTAGATCTGCGATTTGGAAGGTTGCCACTTCCCTATGGCTGCCGATGTCCATAGGTACTTCCGCTATATGGGTAATAGGTCCCATAGCGCTCGGCTCCCCGTCCGCAAGGTAGATTTCCCGTATTTCTTTCGCTTTCTTTGTTCGTATGCCGTGTTTGTTGCTGAATTCCTTGTCAATAAAGTTTTCTGTAGTGCCTGAGTCAATCATGCCGTTGATGATGACTGTCTTGTCCTTGCCATGTAAACGCATTTTGACCATGGCATGGTCTTTTTCTTGTTCCAATGTTTCCGGGTTTGTAAGTGCCATGTAGATGTTGCCGATTCCGATAGTTTTAGTTTTGTTGTCCCGCAGCCTATCTCTTACTTGGGACTTTCTTCGTTTCCCGACTCTTCTGGTGTTTCTCTGATCTCCATTTCGTGTAGGTTGGTTTGTGGTTTCCTGCGATTATTGTTGGTCTTGCTGTTGAACTGCCTAGTATAGTCCTTCTCATCTCTTGTATTTCGGCAATTACTGAGTCTGTGCCCAGGTCTGGCGCATCCTAGGCATAGGTTGTTGTCCCTTCTTCTTATGAACTCTGCTCGTGAGAGGTTTAGTCGTGGACGCCTTCTAGTAGCATCCAGGTCCATTGGGTCGCCTCGGGTTTCCATAGTGTTGCCCGACTTCCAGGTTCCGTTATTGTTCCTGGGCATTTCCTGTTGTTGGATAAAGGTAGTTTTGTTTCCTTGAAGGTGCTCGATCATGTTGATCCGGTTTTCTTTTTCGCTTGCCCAGGCTGCAAGGGCATCGACATTTGCCGCTACCATGTGGTCCGCTGCCCATGCATCCTAGAGCGTTCTATTGATTCCTTTAAGGAATTAGCGTCTTAGTGTACCATCATCCTCATTCGCCTCTGTAGCTGTGAAGGGAAAGTCATTCCAGTATTCCGTGACTGGTTCCTTGCCTTGCCTCAGGCGGTCGAGTTTTGTCCTCGCTGCATTTTCTGCATCCACATCCTCAAACTGGTCTTTGAGGGCTGTAGTGAAATCTTCATATGTAGTCCAGGTCTCCGGCTTGCGTCCTTCTGCAAATTGGGTTATCCAGCTTGCTGCTGCATCCCTCAACAAGCTCTTGACGTAGGTGATGCGTTCCGTATGTCGTATTTCTTGTGTTGCTTCAAAAATAGTTAGCATTGCACTAAGAAGGTTCGTAGTTTGGTCCTTGTTGCAGATAAGGTAGGGGGTTTCTCGACTTTGATCCGGTTGTTGGTTGTTTCTCGCTGGTTGTTTATCAGAGTCAGGATCTCTTGGAACTGTGCAGTTGTAAATCCTGCTAGTTGAATTCCTGCTCCTCCACCGGCAGTTTCTGGTCCCGGTGCTGATATCCTTTCTGGTCTTGGGGTTTCTGGTTCCAGAGATCCTGTTGGTGAGGCCAGCTCAGGAGTCACCGGACTTGTAGTTATTTGTGACTGGCTTCTGGATAGGTTTGTGCTAATTGCTTCTTCAAGTGCCAGGCCAAGTGTTGAGGTATCGCTTTCGCCCTCAGTAAGGTCGATGTCATTGTCTGTAGAGTCTGCCGTTTTGTAGTTGGGTGTTGCTTAGGTGACGCAACCAAATGTTACGATCCTATGTGGTAAGCTGGTTCTGCAACAGGTAACTACTTCTCTTTGGGTTGGATGAATATGACTGTGCCATTGTTGTAGTCCGGTATGGGGCGTGGCGCTAATCTCAGCCACCCGGGTAGGAGTACTATTGCAACGAGTTGTACTAGGCGGAGTTCCACTATTGCTCTTAGGCCTATGCCTACGTTGTCTTGATAGCTGAACCCTATGGTTCCTATCGCACAACGCTAATAGGGAATGGAACGGTAAAGAGGTAATTTAATTGTATAGGAAAGAACTTAGATGGTTGCATGAAGAGTCCTAACTACAGGTCGCTTAGAGGTCCTTATATAGGCACTCTTCCCTCAACCCTAACCCTGGTGACTCACACCTGTGAGTCACACGACCTCTATGACTCATAGTGAGTCATAGTATGAAATCCATCAGCTGACTCCTCTGAGTCAACTGCGCCACGTGCCAACCAATCATAACTCATATAATAAGTCATGTGCCCTAAAGTCGTCACATGCGCAAAACCCATGACTCATAGTGTGAGTCATGTGCGAAAATCATTACATCATATGACTCACAAATGTGAGTCATGCGCACAATCAACCAATCACAACATAACAATGATTGCACAATTGTGCATCATGTGAAAGCCCATGACTTCTCAAGAGTCATAGTGCGAAATATAACAACCTTGTGACTCATAACTATGAGTCATGCGAAATTCTGCCTTGCTTAGTCACCAATCGTGACACAGGGTAACCACTTTAAACAGGATAGCCTGCCTCTACAATTAGACAAGAATAAAAGTTAGGCAGAGTAACTAACAACCTTTATGAAAACATTGTAGGCAGGGTAACAGTTGTCAAGTATGCTATAGTCATGTAACCCAGGGTATCATAGCTGCAGAATCTACTGTAAATTGTAGAATGATTTTATAATATAGTTCAGTAACCTAAAGTAGCAATACGCTGACTACTGAAGACATTTGTATCATAATAAGGCCCAGTTACCCTAACTTAACAGTATTCAAAATGCAAAATGTTACTAAAGAAACCAATAGGTAATTTACAGTATTTTGGCATTACTCTTACAAGTTTCAGTCCCAGACCTTTGCCAGTTGCAATATGTGGTAAAGTGTGACTATTGATCAAAAGCCCACAAAACTATATTATTAATACGAGGTATGTAATACTATAAACATAGCTATACAGCAGGTAGGGAGTTGTATTTACATGATGTATCAGGTAGTAGGTGACAGCTTACCCAGACATGTTGCTATTCTTGACCCCAGGTGGCTTTCAGCAGGTGCTTTGAGTACCAAATATGACTCTGTAATATGTAGGAGTGCTGGAGAAGCAGGTTGTCAGAGTTTGTAACTAACGGCAGTTTGGTTAGATCAAACTCTACCGTTTGGCAGACTAGACCCCAGACACTTTACCATTACCGACTGATATTACTGGACACTGAGGGCATTCTCTCTCAAGATATCAGAGGTGGTTAACAAACTATTAGCTATGGGTACAACCTATTTGCCTAACATAGTAGTCCCATATACTAGAGGATCTATATAGTTATAAGAATACATACTGCTAGGCCAAGTATACAATGTTGACCACAATGCTTGTAGAGATGAAACCCGCACTAGGCTATAGAATCTTAACTGGAATAATGAATGACAATTTGACTTTACAGTAGGCCATTTACAAGACAATAATCAGAAAGCCATTTCTCTCTTGCAAACATAATTAAGATATACTACAAATAGCCCAATAAGATTGGTGGACTCTCCATATCTATGTCATCCACAAACTCTCACGGCTAA
The DNA here is from genome assembly GCA_003316355.1 of Tuber calosporum. Taxonomy (NCBI): domain Eukaryota; kingdom Fungi; phylum Ascomycota; class Pezizomycetes; order Pezizales; family Tuberaceae; genus Tuber; species Tuber calosporum. The sequence continues at coordinate 33,441 of QFET01005939.1, read as the reverse complement.
TTGTAAGGGAGTTGGGCATCAATAATCCTTTGGGAAGGAGGGTTCTCAAGAACTATCAGATTAGGGATAGGTCTTGTTGGCTTTTATAATTCTAGTTAAATAACAGTGAATATGACTCTACTCTGATAATCAACTATCCTCTCAAGATGAACTTGAATTGAGTTTACCTCCAGTTTAATGATATTAGGTTTTATCATTTGAATCAATTAACTTTATCTTTTTCTTCCTTGGATTTTACTGTGAGTCTTTGGCACTACTGGAACCTTGGGGTCCATCTTCCCATCACATGCAACTGTTATAACAACAACTATAAAATCATTATCACTGAACATTTTTCTAGACTTCACAAAGCCCTCCTGTACCATCATTCTATGATTAAAGTATGCTATACAACTTTCTCTCCTTAGTAGTACTATCAGTACTGGTTCTGCTATTAAATTAGCCTCTATATTGTTTATAACAATATCTATAAGAGATGTCTACATTCTACTATTCTGATCAATTTCTTTATTAGTGAGTAAAGCTGCTTTTTGCTCTAAATTTGATCATGATGAGCTTTCTATACTAAGTAGGATTGGTTCAGTTTCATTGTTGAAAGTTTTTTCCATTATTGATTAATTGTTTAAAAAGGTAAATATGATTTCCCTCTATTATTAATAGACTTTCTCAAGTCTCCTGCAATCTGGTTTGTTACTCGAACTCCAAATACAATACTCGTAGTTGTTTATTATTTCTTATATCTCTATTTACCTAACCCCTGCTTGTCAAAGATGGAACAAAAACAAATATCTTACCATGAGAAATACATGACACATTTTTGGACTTTACAAAACATTCCCTCTGTTTAAAAGTTTTACATGGAGAAATTTATGTCATACAAACAACTCTCAAGCCATAAAAGTTGCTTACCAAACAGGCCCTTAGTGGTACTCACCTGTACGTTGAAATCCACGCTCCCATATGTTTCGCATGCCCTAAAAGTGTTGTGCTTTCACGTTGTTGTTCATTGGGGGACATTAGTGATAGTGAGCTTGTGCCCTCTCATGCCCCGCATACATTCGAGGTCATTATTGCTTACTAGTATACTCTGGTCACTCACCACGCCGGTGAAAGATGATTGAGCAGTATCAATTTTTTGAGTCAATATGCTATTGATGTACCCACAAGGTTCATGGCAACTTGGGTGAAGGTTGTGACCCACTAGGATAGCGCTGTCCGATAGTCCAGACTCTAGGGCTGAAACTTCGGGGCACTTTAGCGCAGTTTACCTGACTTAACGCATTCTAGCACTCTGTACTAAAAATGCCTCCTCTAATATATTAATCTAGGATCTATAAGAATATCTCTTCTCTAGGAGAACCATCCGCATCGTTCTCCTTTGCTCATTGTGTCTATAATAGATGTTTTTCGTCTCTCTTCTAAAACAACCCGAGGTCGCCCCATCTCCTGACCAACCCCTCCAACAAACGTTGGGTACGTTTCGAAGCACACAACTCATACTCAAGGCCTTAAAATCTCCGGCCTTAGTGATATGAATGCGGCGATGATAGGTGACCGGTACTATCACCGGTGTGGTGGTTTGTGGGCCCCTGCTTTGAAGTAGTGGTCCGGGTTTGAGCAGGGTAGAGCCGAGTAGTCATGGGTCTCATTTTTCTGCTCAAAGTCGCTTCATGACTTATCGTCCAACCATTTATCACAGCCTTTGTGTATATCCACTGCGCCAAGCCCTAAGGAAGGATCCCAGGCCACCCGAATCTCGACCATGATATCTCATTCTATTGGCAACCCCAGAAGCATGTTACTGCCTGCCTTTCAGCCAATGGACGTGTTTCAACTAACTTCCCGCACCTGATCTGCATACATCACATCACGAGATATACGAATAGCCATTAAGAACGGTTTGAGTTATTTCCTCTTTTCCCTGTACTTTTGCCCTCCGGCCTTCTATTCGGCAACTTGCTGTTGGCTTGTCAGTTCTGGGAGTGTCTAGAAATCCCGGCGCTGTTCGTGGTGATGAGGCATCAAGATTTTCTGATGCCCGCATTGGATGCGGTCACGGTGCGATGCTGTGATGTGGTCAAGATGGCAAGGTCTCCTGGAGGGATCGGGGAATAAGTGGACCCCATTATTTTCTGGCGGCTTGCGCTTGGACCTTTTTCTAAAGACAAACTTGTCCTTATAAAGTCAACTGCTTTTGACAAACAACCAATCCGTTCTTCACTATTCCTTTTCAATTAAGTCTGATCTTGGACTCTGGCAAACAAAGCCCCCAATTGAGTAAGTTTCATTTTAGAGACCATGCCACGGCCACGGACACCACTTGAAATGGACGCACAAGCTCTCCCTGAACCTTTTGGGCCCAGAAAATCTGTCATCGTCACCGTTTCGTTGGTCCCGCCGCCGCCAGTGGAAAAGCTCCTGTTCGGATCCAGCTACTTAGAATGGGATACCCCTCCTGAAGCTCTCTATGCGGACCCAGAGCAACTTCCTAGCTCAGTAACTTGCTATAAAGACCCACTTACTTGGCCGAGAGCGCGGAAGAACGCGATCCTGGTTATAGCTTGTATTTCGACCGCCATGGGCGCATTCGCGGGTGGGGCTTATACTAGTGGGATTGATCAAATGATGGAGGAATGGCATGTTAGCAAGGTAGCACTGTTGGTTGGAATTACGACATTTACTGCTGGGTTTGCATTGCCGCCTTTGGTACTGAGTCCGCTGTCTGAGGTTGGTTATTGTGTCTTTTTCACCTGGAATTAAGAGGTAGTTTAGGGTGTTCAACAGTGAGGACCCGTGTCGCGATTGCCGAGAATACCGATATTGATTTTTATAGGTTGCGGGAATGGCACTGATTTCATGGGTCATTAGGTGTATGGGCGTCAATATGTTTACTTGATTACTTTTGGGCTGTTCAATGGTTTGTCTGATACATGTTTCTTGAGTTCAATAACTTACCTATTCTTAGTCTGTCACCTTTCCTCGGCTTTATGTCACTCGTACCCTGGGATGATGGTCACTCGCTTTTTCTTGGGTGTTGGTGGAAGCACCTTCGGTGCCATTGTCGGCGGTATCATATCAGATGTCTTTGATGCACCTGACCGTGGTTTCCCAATGGCAGTCTTCTCAATGTCCGGGCTCTCCTTCACGGGTGTTGGGCCACTTGTGAGTGGGGTCATTGTGGAGAATCTATCTTGGCGGTGGATCCATTGGGTCCAATTGGTGTCCGGTGGGGTATTGATGGCAATAGCGTCTCTCGTTCTAAAAGAGACTAGAGGGAGTGTGTTACTGAGCCGTAAGGCTAAGGCTTTGAACAGGTTTCTCGATGAACGGGGAGCACAAGGGAACAGATGGAAAGTGAGGGCAGATGAGGAGAGGGAGACTGTCGGCCAGATAGTCAGGGTATCGTTGACTAGGCCGTTCAGATTGCTTGTCACTGAGTCTGTCGTATTCTGGTTTAGCTGCTGGGTGTCGTTCGCGTGGGGGGTTCTGTACCTGTGCGCTAATCACTACCCAAGCGTATTGAAAGGTCATTTCTAACATAGTTACGTGCAGGTTCCTAGAAAGTGTCCCCTTAGTCTTTGTTGAAAGCCACGGGTTTACTATCGCCCAAGTTGGCTTTGCATTCTCAGGTATTAACAACCCTTGGTTGTGCTTATTCGCCATTAATCTGGCATAGGAATGCTTGCTGGCGGGATACTGGCTCTATGTTGCAACGCCCTGGTAGAAGTTGGCACTGAGAAATACTTCCCGAGCCCAACCCCAAACCCAGAAGCCCGCCTGTACTCTGCCTGTACAATTGGCTGCCTCCTACCAATAGGCTTGTTCTGGTTTGGCTGGACCTCCTTCCCGTCTCAGCACTGGATACTCCCGGTTATGGCCGTCGGCTATGTAATAATGGGGATCTACTCCATTTATCTCGCTGTGTTTATTTATCTCGCTGACATGTACTACCCATACGGAAGCTCAGCGCTAGCCGCCCAAAGTTTCTGTCGAAATATGTTCGCTGGTGGGTTTCCGCTCCTAACGGACACGATATACCACGGTTTGGGCTTTGCAGGGGCTTCGAGTCTTCTTGGAGGTATAGGGGCGCTTTTGGCTGTCGTGCCCTGGGTTTTGGTGTTTTACGGAACGGAGATTAGGGCCAGGAGCAAGTTTGCTAAGGTATTCGCAACCTCGCCCTAATAATTATGGCACCATCGAGACTGACGTTTGGGGTATCATAGGAACTCAGGAACACTTAAAGCAACCTTCCCCCAGACCGCCTCGATAAATACAGAATCACGAAAAATTATCATTTGATACATGTTTTTTTTATTTGTTTTAAAGGCTTGTTCAATGACGTACTCATACATACAACTAGGAGGTGGAATATTTGGCACCCTGGTTTTACACCAAAAGTATCCCGCTTCATGAACTCGACGTGCATGTTCTACGGAGTAAACAATAGGGATAATTCTTACTCATGTTAGGAACTTTCCGCGAAATGTGCTTGTATAACCATTTTGTTCTAAGTTGCACTAGTCAAGTTTCTCGAGGTATGTACCGTACAACACAATTGACATTACCGAAATGCATTCCTTATTTGAAGCCCTCATACACAATCGGAACCATGGTACCAGTCACCTAACCACCAAACATCTCTCAACTATTCCTGACAAAGAATTTTTAATACAAAAAATTATCCTAAGATAAATTTTCATAGACACCCCGCTCTGATTTAATCACCGATGTATTTGATTTATATTGAGAGTGGTTGATAAACACCCATGAAGTGAGGAACTTTGGTGGAAAACGGGGGGGGGAGGCGGCAAGATCCCCACCCACTAGTTGTACATTACATACATGGTGGTCAGGCATAGCAAATCACCATCATATTCTTATACAGCCTCCAGAGAGGAGTGGCTATGGTAATAAAATCTGGTTAAACTATTATTTGACGCTTTTAGACTCAGTATTGAAAGGTGATCGGTGGAGGGCCCCCCCAGCGAGTGCAGAGGATAGTCCTTGTCGATAACGGCACTACCCCTCGAAGCATACGGGAGCTCGGTAATTCCTCTTGGACTCTCTCGATAAAGCAAAATTTGAGGGATCTAACAGCGTGGAGCCAGACACTAGGGTACTGCACTTGAGGCCAAGTATACAAGGAATCTCAATATTGCTCGACTGCGGACCCTGAAGTCTGGGATTTTGGTCCGCAGCCGAAATGTTTTGGATGACCCAAAAGAGAATAAAACTAGTGGATATTTTAGGGGACTCCTTTTTCGGATGAGCACCCCAGCTATGATATCAACCCTGCAAATGAAAGCATTTGCTCAAGACATCAGAAGAAAAAGAAAAGAAAAAAAAAAAATTCAACCTACCTCCGTTCCTCAAGGGTTTCTGAACTCACGATTGCTTAACACCAGAAACCAGGAAAAAACTAGGATATCTTTATGACGGGTCAAGCACCCTACCGTGTCCTATCACCAATGGTATGCTCAATCTTATATTCAACTACCATGGTATGCGGTAACTATTGCCTTCCGAAGATGAAGGTGTGTCTTGAGTCAAGTAGGCTTCATGTGTTTTTGTGTGGAAGGGAGGTTCTTAGCTAAATTATTTGGTAGACCATCGCTGCCCTTTACGGTACCTCGGCTACCAAGCTGAAAGAGCTCGACCTGCTCTTCCCGAGCCGCCTCCAGCATGGCGCTTCGCTGGCTACGAGTACTGAGAAATGTGTGCATCAAGCTACTCCTCGAGCTAGCACTGCAAGCTCTAATAGCCTAGAATAGATTCATGCGGGGACGGCGGCCGCGGCGAGGGATACAGAAGCCGGAGCGGAGTACGAAGGCCCGGCTGATCCGATGGAGGCCACCTCCGTCCAAGCGTGGCTTGAGTGGTATTGGCATTAATATGCTTTTAAGTGAGTATCTATCCCTCCAAATTCAGCTCTACTCGTAGTGAACGCAGAATTGGTAGCGGTACAGATTCATCCCTTGGGCGTGATTTCCTTATCTCTTCTTATGTGGAGTCCAATTCCCCATCAGAAGTTGTTTTTTGTGGCACTTGATTTAGGAAATCAAGCACCGGTAGACGGATAGGTATAATATAAAATACAAGTACCCGGTAATATGTTTTCGTATATTTAACTGGGCTAACCTGCGAAATAATCCTTGACTTGCACGAAAACATATTCCCGGGTACTTGTACAAGTACACATGTACGAGTACTAGTACAGTACATGTATCGTACTCTGTCTGGATCCGACCGGTAGCCGAATAAAACTCTAATCAACCAAATCAGCTCCTCTAAGATCATGAACCCCTCTTTTGCCTACCCCAGGCGCAAACGATTCATTCCGATCCCGGTAGACGCCGTGATAGCCGTATTGTCCCCGATAATCTCCATAAACCTGGTAAACATCGCATCAACCGCGACCCACGGCCCACATGGCAAGCGTCTACCAAGGTATATGCCAGGGAAGATGATTTCGTACAAGACAGGGATAGTTAACCTGCAAAACCATCCCTGTCTTGTACGAAAACACCTTGCCTGACAGTTGTATGTACGTGAGTGATGAGATGGGCAGGGGATTTGAGAACCGGCGCTCATTACTGTCAGAGGTAAAAATTTATTTAATTTAGTAGGAATAAGGCCAGGAAGGGTGAGAACCTTTGACATCTTTAACCCCTATCCATCTCGTCATTTACCTCCGTACCTGAGTAGTGTACTCATGACGGGCCAATGTTGCAACGAAGGTGAGGTTTTTAACAAATGATCAAGGGCTTAGATCGTGCTTTTTCGAACCAGGAGGTTATTAGATAGAACTCCTTCAAAAAACAAAATAGTGAGCAATAACATTTAAAAATAGTTAGAAGCAAAATGTAGCAGAAGAAGCAAATAAACTAGTGCTAGTACTACTCTTTCTCTGCTTCTAATTCCCATACAAAGTGTTGGCAAGCGTGGCGGCGCCGGGCTAGGTCATAGGACATTCTAAAACGCCAACAACGGCTGCGTAGGGGTAATCTACAGTATCATATGATATCATACTCTGTCATGATCAGCGCTACCCTAATACCAGTGGCCATCACAAAGTTAGTGACGGGGTGCTGACGCCACACTTCCCCACGGTCTACGATTCAGTCCACGGTGCTCAAGGTATGGGATATCGCAGATTATGTTTCAACACAAGCGTCTGTGAAGCCCACATACACCACAAAAGACGAGACAAGAACGCCAACGCGATTCAGAGTTTCCCATCTGGCCACTCCATCGCCGCCCCTGGCCGGCCTCCGCTATATAAGCCCTTACCACGACAGGCGCCTCCGGATATCCACAAACTACCACCCCTCCTACTGGAAACTCCTACTCTTCGTCACTCCCATGATTGCCGCTACGCTAACCGTCAGCTCGCTATCACTAGACATGAGCCACAGCCAGTACAACATGTCCTGGGATAAGTTTCAGGCGTTTTCATGGCCATTCTCTCATCCAGGATGTGCCTTACCACGGTTTTAGATTTCCGAGCTCAGTTACAGCATCGAGGGGTTAGAGGGTGTGCTACTGGGAGGGGAGGCGGGCGTTGCGAGACGTTTAAACGTGGGTGGGGTGCTCTGGGGGATTATTCACTTCAGAGCGCCGGTGTGGGTATCATACTGGGCTGGGGGGTGTTGGTTACGTGAGGCAGAGGCACCATTGCCATGACGGCGGATACCCGAATGGAACGTACAGCGAAGGGAGTGCGGTGAGGGAACCGGCGGTGCTAAATCGACAGAAGGGACCGCTGTTTACTCCTAAAAATGGAGACTCAGCCCATACTTCCATTGATGTAGCTTTTATTTTCTTCCCTCCCAACCTCATCGCTTTGCTTCCTTCCTTTTCCTAATGAGGCCTGGCAATTTGTTTCTTTTTTTCATCTCTAAAGTGGAGTGGTGCTATGTTTCTTCTATGTTTTTGGCCCACTTTCCTGAGAAGGGAAGTTCTAGCTACATAGCACACAGTTCAATCATTCAAGCTCCTACGGTATCTGTTTACACACCTATCTGGTGCCTTAATACAAAATAAAATGCCACAAACGAATGACCACCACGCTTCCAATTACCCAACCCTTCCCCATCCCACTGTTTATCAAACATTTGGGCACACAAGCGCAGGCTTTCTCCAACCCACAAGTGATGAAAATGGAAACTTCTATCCCCCCACCATACTAGACACTCGCCCAAATACCCGACGCAAGCCTGGCACAGAAAAAGAATAAGAAAAACACTATTTATCATGTAAATCTTGGATGATTGGGTGCTTGGATGGGTAGTTCATGGGTTGTCACTCGGTATTTGAAATCGGGCAAAGCAAACAGGGAAGCCCACAGGAAGAGTATGTCTGATACGGATAAGTACACTGCTGCCCCTCCTGTTGGTTGCTCGGGTAGCTTGTGCCTATGTATGGTTTGCGGTGAGAGGATCGGGGGTGACAGGAGATATCGCGCCGGTTTTCTTTGCGCTGGAGGGATGAACGCTTGCTGAAGTTAGCACATCTTAGGGTTCTACATGGATGTCGGTAAACTAAGAGCTTAGGAGATGCGCTATTTAGGGCTGTACGATCTCTGAAGGGGGATGTTGGAGCTATTTTGCGGAAGGGCGTGGAGGGTTCATATCGGTCCATTATTTTCCGTAGGAGAAGGATCGCCTATCTTCCATGCTCTTCCCGGGAGCTGCGAATTTCTGCACTGGCGTGTCGCTCGTGATGTGCTCTTCCCCAGTGCTAATCCATGATTCGGGCTCAGGGTTACTTTATGAAATGACTAAATAGAAACCGCTGGTCCTGTGCTGTCCTAAGCAACGATAGAAAGTCTCGTGGTAAGCGCTAAGGTAGCTAGGCTAGGGTGGATGATAAACCGGAATAAAGGAGGCCCGTGGGGCAAAAAAAAAACCGACAACGACAGGATTTGAACCTGTGCTCGCGAACGAAACAGATAGCAGGAATTTTTGGGCATTCGAGTCTGTCGCCTTAACCACTCGGCCACGTTGTCTTAGTGATTAGCTTGTCCTTTGTAAATATATATAGTGAATTTTGATAGTGTTAATTCACACTGTTGACCTGGGACCTTGTTTCATAAAAACCTGGGATGTGACTACCGGTACACCGCTCTTCCACCCCGCAGCAGTCCTGGGCCGTATGCCCGTTAGGGCGGTGTCTCCTCTAGATAGGAATAAACTTGATAAACCCAACTCGCCATCGAGGCCACCATGTCACATGTCAACCTTTGATGACTCTTCCTTCCTCTTGCCCGTTCCAAAAGTATCCGAAAGCTTGGCGTGTCGTGGGCCTAAACCGTCCCAAGATTTCCGGCTACTTTTGGAAAGGGCAAGCCCTAGAGAAGTTTGTTTCATTCAAAAGGGTTACCCTACCATCCTGGACGTCGACAACTTTCTGGCTCACCAACATTTCCCAGGAACACACCTATCATGGGGTCGAAAGCTACAAGACTCTTTGGCTCCTCAGTCACTCGAAAACACCCCACTCGGGCACCACAAGTCACAGAATCGCCTCCCTACCAACCGCAGGACCTTACGCAGACCAGCTACAATAAAACCCAGGGTATGTATGATACAGGACCAACTCAAAAATAGTATCACACAATTTCTCGGAGCTGTTGCTCTACTCGATTGTGTCTAGGAGACGATGGAAGAAAACATGACTGATTTGTGAGTTGTAGATATTCTCCCCGATGTTCAGGATCCGGGTTACCAGAGTATGCTGAAAAAGGTGGGAGTCGCTGAGATATTGGACCCTGCGAGAAACGTAACTGTGAACGAGAAGGTGAGTGAGCGTGTTGAGTTGGATGAATTGTAGGGGTGGAATGGGGACTCATTTTTCCTTTTGTCTTCTTCCCCTTTCGTGATGGTTGGCGGAGAATTCGAGAGGTGATTTGTTGTTGAATTGTTGGACTGAATGACTGACAGAGTGGTGGATGGGAGGGGAGAGTTGCAGAGCTCAAATTCCCTTCACACAATCTCCTGCCGCCAAGCGCTCTACCGCCAGCAACAGATCGAATCTTCAAGTAAGCAGGGGCGACATAGGCGAACATGGGTCGACACGTCGACTATTATTGAGATCCTGAAGCTTAGGGATGAGAAGAAGTGGGAGACTAAGCGCATCGAGGAAGGGTTGGGGTTGGCACCTGGCCTGGTGGATAGGTTGGGAGATAGGATTGATAAGTTATGAATATAGAATGGAGGCAATTTAGTGCCGAAATGTTAGTCAAGGGTGTGAGCTCAGCAGAAAAAATGTGAGAGAAAAGGTCTACGTGATCCAGTCTCTTCCGGCGTTGCAAGATTCTCGAGTCGCGAGAGTGGCGCTGTTGCATACTGTCTTGGCAGCCCTGACAGGTTTCGGTATGTAGTTGTCCACACACCTGCTTCACCACATGTCTCAGCAATCATCTTCCCATTTGGAGTAGGTCCATCTTGCGCTTATCTCTCGACCCAGACCACTGCCATCTGCTTTTTTACTTTGAGACTAAAGATTTCAGGAAGTCTTAGAGGCTTTGGATGAACTGGTATTGTGCTTGTCCCAGTCAAGAAGTATTCGGACACAGGGGGGTACCTTGTCATGGGGTGCACGGAGGGCAAAGGAGGAGAGGAGGTTGGTGTACAGAGATGAAAAGGGGATTGAACCCCCACCCCCAGAAACGATAACAGAGATTCCAAAATAGTTTTTTGAGTTTTGAAGTACAGGGAATTTGGAGTGTGAATGTGAGAAAAAAAAAAAAGTAAAAAAAAAGTAAAAAAAAAGAAAAGAAGAGAAAATTAAGGAGTAGAATACAAGTAATTTTACTGGTCAAATTCAGAGAATAGGATACTGATAAGATTTGTAGAATATGCTACCAGCAAAGGGGAAAGAAGCTATTGATAAGTAGAGGTGCTTTTCCCGTGCATTGCAATTTGAGGCAGGATGGAGTTATGCTCGGATCCCAGAAAGCCAAGGTATTCCTAAAAGTACCATATGGGATATATGTCAGCAGCCGGCAACTCCAACAAAGCAAAGTGGAAGACCACGATGCCTTGATTTAGCTACTTGAAAGACCCTTAGCAGTACAGCCACCAAGAATGTAGATCATAAGTGGATGCTTTGGACTGATATTGAGGATATCTGTGGAATAGAATTTTTGGAGAAAATTCTACAGAAAGCATTCACCCTTGAGAGGGACCACCGCCAGAAAGCAAGCAAGAAGCCTTTGATTACACCAGCTCAGAAAATGATACAATTCTAGTTTGCCCTTGACCATTACAGGGGGACCGAGGAGGACTGGCAACATGTGCTTTAGAGTGATGAGTGTTACCTGTGGTTGTCAGGCACATGAGGGATGGTTTGAATTACCTGATGTCATGGTCAAGAGTATGAGGAGGCATGTATCTCCCTCATAGTCAAGCAGCAGGATACTATCATGATTTGGAGGGGGATATTAGCATCTACAAAAGCACCCTTAGTCCTCATGCAGCAGGAGGTTTGGGGTACAATAACTGCAAACAGTTATTGTCCAAATTTTTTGACACCAGTTCTCAGGCCATTCTGGCCTTGGGAAAGCCAGCTAGTCCAACAACAGGTTTGGTGCGGAAAGGATGGGGCAGATGCTCATCGAGCACGATATACCTAAGCTTTGAAGCAGTAGTATTCTATGCTAAAGCTCAACTGGCCCTCAGTATCCCCTCACCTGAATCTGATTGAAATATTCCAAACATTATAGAGAACTTACTAGATGCTCAGTAGCCACGGGTCTGTGGGAAATAGGCAAGGCTATCACAATATGTAAAGAATAGGACAGCATTTCAGAGTCGGAACTGCTAGTATTATTGATTCAGTACCGGAACGAATTCAGGCTGTCATATATAACAAGGGAGGCCATACTCGATTGTAAACTGGAATCTTTCTTTATTTTTACTATATAATGCTTAATTTTTGATTTCATATTTAATTCTTTGTATCATATTGTAAAATATTGTAATACTTAGTGTTTAATATTTGATAGTTAAATATATATATGAATATATTTACAAAATTTCAGTCTCTGAATTCTTTGCACTGCAGAACTTAGGAACCTATTTGGAAATCTCAGTTATTGTTTCTAGGGGGGGTGTTGAAACCCTTTTTCTTCTATGTAGAGACACCATCTCCACTCCTTTGCACTCAGTGCACACTATGACAAGGTACCCCCTGTGTCCGGATACTGCTTGCTCAGGTAAAGCATTATGAGATATTATTTAAACTTTGTTGAGAGTTAGTTTTCTTTTTATTAAATGTATATACTTCTTACATGCAATATGTATTCGAACATTTGGTGGGAAATAAAGGGTAGAAATAGGGGTAAAATAGGAGTGTAAAAGAGGGAGAAGAGGTCTGTGTAGATAGATCAGTGTAGGCCGAAATATGAACTTGGACATATCAAATAGGAAATACTCTTTCATGTATCAGTTTTTAACAAACTTTTGATAATATGAAAGGTTTGTAACATAGTTTCTGCCCTGACGAGATACCAAAAGCTGTGTTTATAACAATTATAAATTATATGAATATTATATGACAATGAATATAAGTATATAATAATATATATATATATAAAAGAAGAAAGAAAAAAAAAGAACATCCAAAACTACCATAACATATGACTACCAGAAGTATCAAGGAGAGCTGCAATCCGTTTGGGCATAGAGTCAATGAACTCCAAAATCTCAAACTTGGGAATGACATTATATTCCTCCTAAATAGCTTTCATCATATCTGATAGCGATGTGGGACAGGGACGACGCTTTTCAAGCATATTTTTTAAGATAGGCCAAACATTTTCAATAGGGTTTAGGTTGTAAATGGAGAGTGGCCAATTGATTTTTTGCATTTGGGAATTCTGACTGGCCGATGTTAGTAAAAGCTACATAGTGGGCGGAAGGACCAGCATCTATTACTCAAAGGAATTTGTAACAGGTGCTAGCCTGTCTGAACAGTTATACAATAGTGCCTAAGTGGTTGGCTGCTATCGCTCTAGTGTCTAAGGGAGAACTGCTGAGAGGTGAAGACAAGGTGAGTATAATAGAGTGGTTTATAGAGCGAAGGGGAACTATTAGATCGCTGTTCAAACAAGTGAATTCACTATATTGGGATCTTTCTGAAGTTTGATGACTCTGGCTAGCCAGGAGACAACTATTAAATACATGAAATCTTTCCTGCAAGAGCTGAGGCTATAGAAACCCGCAGCCACTATCATTACCAGTGAGTGTACAGCTACTGGAATCTTCTGGCCCTGCCGGAGTCCTGTTAAGCCTTGGGCTTTCCCACAATACTGCCTCAATTCTATAGTAGGTTTACAGGACCTGTTTCTAGCCTTGGTACTCCTGGGGCACATTCCTGCTGATCCTCCAAAGCATACAGTAATCCGAGTGCCAGAATCTAGAGATTCTGGTAGGAAAATCAAATACAAAAGAAATCAAATCAAAAGAAGGTAATTTGACAAAGGGAAGGCTAACAAAATTGGTAATAGAGGTACTAGAACTTGTACAAATGTTATATTCCCTAAATCTGAATAAATCCTATCTTGTGGTAAGGGCATGGGCCTCATAGCCGCTCTCCTAAGGCCAGAGCATAGAATCATTATCAGTGTCGAAGTACCTATTATCTGAACCTGCACAATCGTATTCCTCCTCATCATAGGGCTGCAAGAAATCTTTAGTACTATGGTTTTAGGGCAAGGGATTGGCAAGACTTTCATAGACTCCCAAGAGGTCCTGAGATAGTGGGAGGTGATCTTAAGCATCGGTTCTGTACTGTAGTTTTATTTCTATATTCAGCTATGATATCTATTGAGTTCTCCAGAGTATACGGTCCTTTCATGTCCTATTCACTATATAAGGAACTGAACACTGTTGTTCTATAGGCGATAATCCAGTATCTCTTATGCGTTCCATTCTTTTACATTGTTGATGAGTATAGGGGCCGGTATATCCATTCTCATTGATGCAAATCTATTGGGATTGTTCTCATGGTATTCCTGGAGGCATGAGATGTGTAAGTATATCTTCTAGCACTGCATTCTCTAGGAATATTCTAGCTTGTAGTTATTACTACTAGAATCATGCTCTAGGACAATAAAGAGTCCAAACCAGTGAGGCTGGGGCTTCTTGGATCGCCCAGGGGCGGAGGTGTCTGGGCGTCCTCTAACAAGAACTCTGGTGCCAATTATGAATAGTCTTCGATACCGGTTCTTCTTTTTATCTGCTTGCAGAGTCTGCTGGAATGTGGCATCCTTTCTGGCCATATCAATTTCTATCTTGGTAACCTTATAGGCATTAATGATCTCGTCTACTGCTGGTACTTTGCTAGCGGATCTGAGGACAGGATTGAAGAGCTTCCTTGAGGGTCCATAGAGGCTTTGATATGGAGATATTGCTAAAGATTCATGGGGGGCGCCATTTATTGGTACTGCAATCGCTGGGAGGGCATTAGAGAACTTGTTCTGTCTTTTGTTGATAAAGTTCGTCATTATTTGTTTAAGGATGCGAATCCGGCGCTCAACCTCAATATTGGTTTGGTGGTGATATTGAGTAGCCATCCAGACCTGGTTTCCTATTGACTTCATTATCAGAGACCAGAACTTAGAGGTAAAGTGGGATGCTTGGTCCAGTACTATACTTAGGAGATGTCTATAAATATCAAATATAGTCTTCAGGAGCTTGCTGAATACCATTTCGTAGGTAGCAGAGTCCTGAAGTGGTATAAGATGAGTGCAGGAGGTAAAGTGATCGATAATAGCCATGATAGTTGTATAGTTATTTAAATTATTGAATGGGCTAGTGAAATAGATGGCAAGGGATTGGTAGGCTTTGTCAGGTGCTGGCTGGGCTAGAGATCACCTGCCCGAAGTGTGGTTAGCTCTTAGTTGATCTGGCATTGATTACAAGAGCAACAGTAGGCTATGAAATCCTAACGCATCTGAGGCCACCAGAAAAAAGAAGCCGCTTACTTGTAGGACTTGTAGGCTGAGAAATGTCTTAGTCCTCTATGAACAGTTTTAAGAATAATCTCCTAAAGGGATTCTCCACTCTCTAAGGGTCCTATAGGGATATAGATGTTAGACTAGCGGTTGGTATTGCCACCTATGAGGAGGCCATCCTGAATTGAATATTGGACCTTATCAGTGGTCTCCAGGACTCGCAGAAAGGAGGGACATTGTGGAGAGCTTCAATAACAACTAGGTGGAATTTTCCCAGGAGGGATGAGTAGAGGGTACTAAGGAAGGTCTGGGCCTTATTGGTTTCTGCTGAATTCCAGAAAGCTTTAGGCTCACTATAGAGTGGTCTGCAAGTTGGTGAAGCTGGTGGAGTTGGAGTTGTGGATGCTGGAGTTAACATATCTGCAAGTCTAAGGTATTGGTTTCCTGGTGACGGTAGAGGCAAAGAGCTATCATTTGATGGAGTGGAGCTCCTGTCCATTGATATATCAGATGCTGCTTTCATTTCCTTTGCTTGCTTACGCTGTTCAGAGTCCTTGGAGAAATTTCTATTAGCTTCTTTACTGTCTCTCTATGCAAGGTACTAGTCATCATAGCATGTAGTCCAAGAGGGTGCTGAATGGCTTCGTTCCTCTCTAGTCTGGTGATGGTTCTAGGTGGCTTTATATCCCTAAGAGTTACCTGCCTGGATGCTGCTATCGTAACTGCTAGCCCTATTCTTGCACTTCTGAGAGAGTGAGACAGCATTTGCTACTATCGCTTGGCTAGCTAGGTAGTCTGGAGAGGTGCAATAGATAGATTTGCAAGTAGGGAGGGATGGAGAGTGCTGTTTTACTTCAATGATTTCCATTTCGCTGTCGGAATCTAGGCTACAGTATGAGGAAGCTGTATAGTTAGTTGGAATATGATTGGAGTTGTGGTTCGGGAGAGCTGATATTTCAGAGGTGGGGTCCTGTAGTATTATATCTTTAGGGTATCAATCACATTCATGAACTCTATAGATAGTCTGGCAGAAAATTCAAAACTCCAGGCATGTCTTCTATTTCAATATTGTAGTAACTAAGATGTATTATCTATCTTTGCTGCCAGTTGCTGAGATTCAAATGTGTCATGAGCTGGTTAAAGCTCTCATGGTCGGTGACTATGGTGAACTTTGTGAGGGACAACAAGTGGTCGAAGGCTTGTACAGACTCAACTATTGCAAGTCCTTCCTGTTGGTAGATGGGGTAGTTATTCTTTGAGACTGACAGTTTCCTGGAATGGAATTTAGCCAGTCTGACTGTATCTCTGGTTGGTCCATGGCCTATCCAAGCGCCACTGCCGGTAGGAGATGGATTGGTGAATAGCCAGATTGGTTCTGAGTTGGTATACTCAATAGGACTAAGATGTTGGTGATTTTTCGCAGCCTTTTCCACCTCTTGACAGGCTACTTACTGCAAGTCTGTCTATATCCATTCCGCATAGCCCGTAAGTTTTGTAAGTGGTGCTATAAAGGTGGCAATATGTGGTAGAAACTGAGAGATATAATTAACAATCACACTAAAGTACAGAGGATCGTTGTGGTTCTGAGGTCTTGTCCAGTCCTCAAGGCTTATGATCTTTTCTGCTGCCGGGTGAATGCCGTTATCATTGATCAGGTGTGCTAGGATATCAAGCTTATCTGCAAAGAAAGCACTCTTCTTTGGGTTAGCATTTTGGTGCACTTTTTGCAGATTCTTGCAAATAGCTTTAATATTCCTGAGTCGTCCTGATGTATATCGCAATATATCAGGATATCATCAATGTATACCCCTAGAAAGAGTCCTAGTTCTTCTGATAGTGTATCTTTCCTGACCCTCATCAAAGGTCCAAGGGCATTTGTGTCTCCTTACAGCATTACCTTGCAGGCAAAGCCTGTGATTGATGTCTTGATAGTATTGTACTTCTCATCCTCAGGCACCACCCTGGTCTGCAAGCATCACTGAGGTCTATACTGCTTCAGAATTTGGCTCTGCCCACAGTATTGAGTATAAGCTGCTGATTGAGAATTGAAGCTTTGTTCTTCTTGTGTTATCATTCCTGTGGTGAAGGTCCACTAATGATCTTACCCTGCCATCAGGTTTTCCTTGAATGGACATGCTGGCCCCTCTTGGAGTTTGTAATCTGTATAGTATCTTAGGCCTGATTTGTTCCTATATCCATAGCTTGAATATAGGGCTCAATTTTTCATGGGTTTTGATGGTTGGCATCTTTATATAAAAGTCTGCATTCTTGATCATGATCTTGTAGTTAAAGCACCACAACGGTTTTAGAGTTTCAGGTATTTCTGTAACAAAAGCGTGAGGGAACATAGTGATGAAATCAAGTATATCTTCTTGTTTAACCATCGCTGAGCGAGGCTGAGTGCTGTTCCCATTGCAGTTTACTCTTACTTTGGGGTCAGGGAAGTAGAGGGTATTATTCCGACAGTCTATGACTGCTTCAATGCGTATCAGGTTATCCATACTGACTAGTATATCATAATCTGAAACCGGAGTGACCTTCATGTATACCTAGGGTACCTTGATGCTTCCAAATTTGATATTTGTGATGCAGGTGTGATTGCTGCTTGATCTGGATTCCTAGATAGCCATTTTGAGCATTGTTGGTGTCTTCCTATTGCTATAAGGGAAATTGTTTGTTGTGACAAAGTGATTACTGCATAGATTACTGCTAATGATTCAAGTGTCTGCAAGACCCTGGTGGGCTTCATGTTGACTAGCTTTATATAACATAATACTTGGAATAGCCTGGTCACTTCCTTGGGTACCCCAACAGTAGTCTTGTAAGTTATAATAGTATTCCTTCTATTAAACTCTTCTGTATCATTGCTTTCTGCTTCATAATACTCTTCATGGCTATCGGGGGTGTCTTGGGTGACAGTGACATGATTGGAGTTGATCTCCTTCTTTGGACTGTCATTTGCCATATGTCCTGCTTCTCCGCAGTAGTAACAAGCTCCTTCTCGCTTGCGTCAATCCATTTCCTGCTTGCTTGTATTCATATAATAGGGAGAGGTTAATTTTCTGGTTGGAGCTTGGCCTTTTCCTGGTGGCATGTTGCTGGTAGGTTGTGGAGAGTTCTTACCTTTGTTTGCCTTATTTCTGGAGGTGCTGGAGGAGCTACAGCTACTCTCATATGCTCCTGTTTTGAATATTGTAGCATAATATTTCTCAGCTAATTGGACACCTTGATTGCAGGTATAGGTATCTCTTATCTTTGGTTTTTAATTTCTTCTGAGCCAGGGATCTATAGTATCCAGAAAGTGTTGCCTTAATCCATAGTCTGATATAGAGTCTTGATGCAGGGTTCCTCTCAGGTCTTCAAGTTTGTAGCTTTCATGGAAATTCTTGCTGGCTTGCCTCCTGAGGACTGTTGTATCTTCTGCCATTTAAGGTACTGGTGATCTGTATTGGCTGATGCTACGAAAAGCTGCTTAAGTCGATTCTTGAATTTTTGGAGGGAGGGTTGGTTGTCTACAAACTCATCCATTAGGTTGAGGTAGGCACTTCATGCGTGCCTTTCTGTACAGGCACCATAATAGTCTACTACATCCTTACTATTATTATCGACATCATACTTGGATGAGTACTTTGTAACCTCCCTAAACTAGTGCGTAAGTGTGTCTGGTTGTAGATCTTCGCCTTCTCCACTGAACTTGCATGATTGTGGAAGCTAGATCATTGGTTTTCTTTATTGTTCTAGAGTGTTAGCAATCGTCCTAGATGATGGCGCAGGTGCTGGTAGGTGTCTGAGAGTTTGTGGTTCATTCCCTTTTCAGTGAGGTAGTAGTGGTGGTATAGAGGGTGCAGGGGAGTCAGTATATCCGCCAGGGGGTATCACACTTTTTTAGGCTAATGTAGTGTTTAGTAGAGTTCCAACGACTTTCCCCAAGATGCTTCTGATTCTTGGTCTCGATTCCTAAGCTGTCACAATTCTTTGCCTTTCTCTTTGAACAATTTGCTCTGTGGTAATATCCTTATCTGAGTCAGTATCAAGGTCTGCTGGTTTGAGGAAACTTTGTCTAAGTATAGGTGTATCGTCACCTTCACCCTCCGGGACTGTAACTGGGGTATTACAAAGTTTGCACAGAGGATTGGATATCCTTCCAGATATAGAGGTCTGAGTTCTTCTGTCTGTGATGATGAATGTAGCACCTGGGTTGAAAGTCTCTCCCTGCTACTCCTGCTTCTAATTAGTTATCAAGAAAAGGCAAGAGTGATCAATCCTACCTAGGGTTCTCAATCCTGAAAAGCAGATATCACCTTCTGAGGGGAAAAAAATGTATGAGGCGCAAGCCTATGTGAACGGTTATACCAGTGAGCCTAAGCAGTCGCCTGCTATCGCTTTGGTGTCTAAGGGATAACTGAAGTGAGGTGAAGACAAGGGGATTACAATAGTGTAATTTATAGAGTGAAGGGGAATAATAGGATTGCCGTTCCTCTAAGTGTATTCGGTGTCTAGGCATCTGTCTGAAGTCTCATGTCTCCTGCTAGCCATTAGACAAATATTAAATACATGAAATATTTCAGGCAAGATCAGAGGCTTGGGAAACCCTCAGCCACTATAAATGCTGGTGAGTGTACAGCTACTGGAATCCTGTGGCCCTGCTGGAGACCTTAAAAGTCTGGATCTTTCCCACAAAACTCCTTCTATCTTACTGCGGGTATACATGACCAGTTCCTTCCCTTGGACCACCTAGGGCACAATCTTGCTGATCCTCCAAAGGAAACAATAATCAGAGTACTGGAATCTAGAGAATCCAGTAGGGAAATCAAATACAAAAGACATCTAATCAAATGAATATAATCTGATAAAGGAAATGCTAACGAAAGTGGTAATAGAGGTACTGGAACCTGTACACATGTTACAGCATTGACAATGCTTTTGGCTGTAATGATACCAATAGGGCCAAAGTACTGGCGTTAATATATGCTCAACATATACTGCAGCTGTAATTTTCCCCTAATGCTGCCTATCCCATAGAACTAGAGGTGTCATTGCACTACCAAGAATATCACCCCAGATCTCAACTGAATACCTCTTAGGGATGTTAGAGGTTATGCAATCATCATCGTATTCCTTTCCTGAACGGCAAGTAACCCAAGGCCGCCTACTAGTAACCTCAAACCACATATAGCACTCGTTGGTACAAATAACATGATGCCAGTGCTCCTTCATCCACTTTGTATGTTGTCAAGCGAACTCGAATCACAACACTTTCTTTGGCCCATTTAGGGATAGATTTTTCATGCTACTATGTGTGCATAACTGTTTATCTGAAATACTTTTAGTATGGGTTTTTCACTTACCTGTACCACACACACTTCTGCAATATCATCTTAGATTAATTATCTGATTACCATACGTCTTGTTGTATGAGCAACAAGTTTGCGACGAGTTGATGTAGTAATTGAATAGGGCCTCCCTTTGCGTTTCCTTAGTATTGCTGAAGCATGGTATACATCAACCACAGTACTGACAGAGAGCTTTTGATCTGCAGAAATAATACGATATGTCTAACCTGGTGATGTTTGTAAGTACTCCACATAACACCACTGCTTATAACAGCTCCTGTTTCTTGATAGGTCTCATATCTCTCTCAATTGGTTTTCTACTCTACATTCAAAATCTGAGTACTTACTATGAGATATTTAAAAATATGGTAATCCTTTGGGTCTTTGTTTACAGGAATCAAGCTTAGAGTGAGATATCATAGGGAAGTGTAAAGTATTCCCTATTTGATATCTCCAAATTTATTTTTTTACTGACTTTGATCTAACTACACAGATCTCTTAATTCCTCTTTAACTCTACTCTAATATCTCTCTTTTTACCCCTCTATTTCCTACCAAATATTGGAATACTTGTTTCCTATAACTAGTGCTGGTATTACAGAGTTTAATATCTACTGCTATGGTGCTTAGATCTGATATGATCATTTATCACAGTTTGACCATCTCTTCAGTCATTAACCCCTTTGTAGGTTTAGTGTAGTTCAAGGATTTACACATATACTTGTTCCAGGCAAAAGGTACCTGCAAACAGTGTCGGCTCAATTTTGTACCAGCGCTCAGTCATGTACACATGTGTTGCAATATACTTGTTACAGGCAACGTGTATTCAAACATTTGGTGGGATATACAGCCGGGGAAACATTGATAAAAAAGACGAGTTAAGGAGGAAAAAAGAGGCCTGTGTAGATAGATCAAAGTTAGTTAAAAAATAAATTTGGATATATAAATTGGTGTATATTTTACACATCCTCTATTACACCATACTTCAAGCATGATTCCTGTAAACAAAGACCGAAGAGATCACTCAATTCCTAAATATCACATAGTAAATACACATATTTCGAAATGAGAGAAGAAAAGCTAATTGAAATAGATATGTGACCTATCAAGAAATAGGAGACTTTAACAAGCAGCACTATTATGTGCACTGTTTACAAATATGAGCAGGTTGAACATATCATGATAATGCTGCTGATCAAAACCAGTCTGTTAGTACGATTTTGATATATGCCAGGCCCCAGTAACACCAAGGAAATACAAAGGGATGCCCAAGTCAATCACTACACCAACTCATCACCCAATTGTTGCTACTCCAACAAGTAGTTCAGCAAACAGAATATTACCCTTAGGTGATATTGCAGAACACAGTTGGGTGCAGGCAAGTATAAAAACCATATTAAAACGATTTGGGATTGTGGGTTATGCATGGTGTGTAGCACCAAAAAAACCATCCCTCTCTGCCTGAAAGAAACGTTGGAGACTCAAGTTCAATCAACAATATGCAGAGCGGACAAAGGAGTCCTGGTGGCGTGGTATTTGGACACCCGAATGCTATGTGTGGTTAGAGGGAACTCATTGGCGGACTTGGGTTCCTCGCCGTCCAGGAGCTATATACAATGTTGATTGCATCACATCTATAATCTCTAAGAAGAATTCAGATATAATTTTGAAGGGTATTCTTGGTCGTAAAAAGGCTCCTCTAGCTCATTGGGAAAGGCCGCATTATTGGACAATTATAGCTGCAGCATATATTAAGCATATATTAATACCAGTACTCTGGCCCTATTGGTATCATCAAAGCCAACAGCATAGTCAATGCCTTTGGGTCATGGCAGATGGTGCTTCCACCCACTTTGCAGCTATTACCAACACTGCCTGTCGGAATTATCAAATGCCAATAATGCATTGGCCGCCCTCCTTCCACAGCCTAAACCCTATCAAAAACCTTTGGTATATTTTAATGGATATGCTTGAAAAGACTCATTCCCGTGCCACATCGGGTATTAGCTATCATGGAGGCTATAATGCAGATATAGGAGGCCATTCCAGAGTATGAGATTTTAGAGTTCATTGACTCCATTCCAGAACTGATTGCAGCTATCCTTGCTCCTGTGGGTGGTCATACAACATCGTAGTTTGGGACATTCCTTTTTTTTTCTTCTTCATATATATATATATATATATTATTATGTCCTTATATTCATTGTCATATATTATTTATATAATTAATAATTTTTATAAACACACCTTTAGTATCTCGTATGGGTAGAAACTATTGAACAAATATTGGATATCATGAAAGTTTGGAGAAAAACTGACACACAAAACTTTTTTACCTAATCGATATGTCAAAGTTTAATTTTTTGCCTGACTTTGATCTATCTTCACAGACCTCTTCTCTCTCTTTTAACACCCTGTATTATCTCTGTCCCCACACCCCTGTATTTCCCACTAAATGTTTGAATACTTGTTGCCTCTAACGAGTATTTTTCTAATCCCTGGTTCTTGGAACTTCTTGCCTCGGAAGAGATAATACCTGCTTTTCTTCAGCCACTGTCGCAACTAAAGAATCTAGCAACACTGGAAGAGGGTGTAGTGTATTGCTTGCCTATATGCTGGCAAGTGAACAGCGATATTTCTAGTAGACGGTGAATACCTAGGTTGTCATTTGACGACTCAAAGATCCAGTAAAGAGAGTAGTGCCACTCAGAGTGTGAAGTCTTTTGACCAACATCCTACCTATTTTGCCTATTATAGACAATAAGCACCCAAACATTAAGAGGGAAAAAGAGGGTGGGGTGGGGGAACAGGGGCAAAATAGGTAAATTGCAAGGGGGTACAGGAAGGAGGAGAGGCTAGTGTGTGAAGGTACTTGTATGATACTTATATAAGGAAACGTGATTGCCTGAATTTGGCTAGAGTTGGTATCCAAAAAATTGAAAACCATGTTGTAAGCTTTTAAAAAGTCAGTTTATCTCAAAAATTATAATCGAATTAGAGCAAATAAAAACCGAAAGGCAACTAATAAAAATTGGAGAGTCTTCATACAAGATGTGGTCATTTGTAAAATGTTTATGTAGCCAGGCATGATGGACATATGAAGAGATTGTAGCTGTTCAAAATCTGAGATTAAGTACTGTTTATAATATATGTAATGGTCCTACAATATCAAAGAAACCAAAGGAATTGTTATGAATGATGACTTAGTGGGTAAAGGTTTGACCTAACTTAGACTTTTGAGGTAGCTAGTATTAAGTTTTATTATATGTTTGATTTGTTATTAAAAGACTTAAAATTGTAAGATCATAATATTATGTTAACACTTTTACACCTAATTCAAAGTGTGAGTCTGTAGTGAGCCATGTGAGGCAATTAGTGCACAGCACCCTTACTGGGGTGTAGGGATATTATAGGGTTTCATTCTATGACTCAATTATAACCTGGAGTGATTGGGAGGATACGATGCTAGGACTTGAAGGGCAGTTATAGAGAGTAGGTAACTTATAAAAGGATTATTAGAATGAAGGTTGTGGGCAAAGCATTTGTACTTATAAGGACCTGACCAGTGTGGATACAACTAGGCTTGCATTGGTGTAGATTAATCTTTATCAGTGCATATTTGATGGGTGAATATATTACCAATGCACAAGATATAGAGTAGTAACTAAATATCAATACTACAATATTTATATCAAAAATAGTAAATTGCAATATACCAGTTAGATATCCAAACTGAAGAGATCCAAAAAGGCAATACCTCAGGGACCAAGAAGTATATTAAGGAAAGGAGGAAATATCATAAGTTGAGCCTTATTAAATGGTGCCAAGTAGATAACTGTATGACAGATATCTGAGAAGGGTGGAATCCTATTCAGTACCTGTTTCAACATTTTTTTGACAGCAGAAGAAAGAGTAAGCAAAAACTAAATTACAGACCTAAGTACTCTTGAGAATCTTTCTCCTATATCAATATTAGTTAATGATTGAAATGAAGTACTAAACATGGATGAAAAGAAGCACTTGGTTAAAACTGCTCTAAAGCAGACAAAGCACTGTCAGAAGACTATTACTGGTACCATGGCTGTAGCCAGTTACGACAACCCCCAGATATTCGCCGGCTCACAACCAGGTGCACCCTAAAGAGTGCCGGACAGCTCAATGTCATTAGATAGCTCAATGTCAGATTGTTGGTTACCGTAGCAACGTAGTACCAGTATAAGATGAATTTATAAGTTATTGAGTAATGTAAATGCTTGCTAGGAGCATAGCTGTAAGATTGAGAATGTGTTAATGGTTGCAATTAACTTCACAAGAGATCAACAATATCATTATCCATCCTGCCCCCTGTACCATTCTTTTCTCAAGGTACTAAATGCAAATATGAAGAGAAAGTTGGCCCTTCAGGCCTAAAAAAGAAACAATCTTGACTCATAGTTACTAGGGGGATGTAAATTTTTGGATCAAAAAAATCGATATACTTTAACATTATCTACTCATACAACCAATCCAATATGGGACCCATATGGGATTTAATAAATTACCATTTATTTACAAAGTGTTCAGCTATGATTTGACAGTACTAGTATTTAGAAAATTACTAATATATACTTAGCTTCAGATTATGCTTTCTTTCCATGTTGCTATGGTAACCCACAAACTGACATTGAGCAGTCTAATAATATAAAGCTGTCCGGCACTCTTGAAAGTGCCCCCGGTTGTGGCAACCAGCCATAACCTTAGCACGAGTACTCAACTTGCAAAGGCTGATACCTTTTTACATTCTATTTTATTTCTTTTTTTTTTTTACCTAACTTAATTTTGTTTTTTTATATTTAATTCAGTTTTCATTCAGGTTCAAGGTACAGAATCTACATGCAGCACAAGCTATGGCAGTAAACAAACCTCCCCCACTGCCCTGACCCCGGAAAGCTATGGCAAAACCGTAAGAGAAGCGTGCCCTAACCGGTGTAAAAAACCATCCTAACAAGCTGCCATGCAGTAATCACAATCAGAGAGCCAACAAAACGAACATGAAAACAACTCCAAGCCCCAACACTGAACCAACCAAATGCAACAAAATGGAACACAAAACAAGAAAACCCCAACACACAAGACCGAAGTCAAACCAAAGGCCTAGGTACCAGACAGACGTAGTTCCAGCTCCCATAATAAGCTGGCAAGGGCACAAAGTAGGAAGACATTCCTGTGGGAATATAGCCTGGCACAGAGGGTGGAAAGGGGCCCCATCAGAAGAGGAACCTAAAGAAGCAAGGCCAGCAGGTGGCAGGACCCGTGCTGAGTCCAGAGGACGGAGTGTCAGCATGGGGGTGGTAGTAAGGTACCAGCTTACGAGGGGCAGTAAGGTGCCAGCTAGGTGACCAGTAGGGTGCTGTCATAAATCGTGACTTAGCAATATGGAATATTTCACATGACTCATGATTTGGGGGATCATTTATGAGTATGATATTTGATTTGATTTATGTTTTTGGTTTCATAACTCATGATTGTGAGGTCATATGATGTTATGACTTTCGCACTTGACTACAAGTATGAGTCAGGGGTTTCACGCATGTGACGCGATTAGCGCACAAGACCTTTTATGGAAATTGGATATTATGGGGATTGTATACTATGACTCAAATTGTGAGTCATAGGATGTTTGTTATACTATGACTCACACGGCAGTCATAGTAAAGAGGTGACTCATAGTTAAGTCATCAGGGTTAGGGTTGGGGGAAGAGCACCTATATAAGGAGGGTCACGGATACAGATAGCTAGCTCTTCATGCAACCACCTCAGTTACTTCCTATGTTATACTTTAACTATTAGTTCAATCAACCCTTTATTCTTATTAAGACCATCCGTTTTTATTACCGATCTAAAGGTGATTCAAGGACCGTATCGCTAAGGAGCAGTTGCATTGGCTAGGAGTGAAAGGTCTCAGCGTTCCCTAGGCGACATAAGGCTACGAGACCTGAAGAGAGGTAAGACGAGCAGTGCGTATCGTTACCGGTTGCAGTTGAAGGAGATAGTGTGCCTTGTCAGGCAGACTAAGGATAGGTTTGTAACATTTGGTTGCGTCTTTTGCGACACTTAACGAATACAAGACGGATTCACCTACAGATACAGAAGTACCAGACTTCAACGATCCACAGACTTTCCTAGGACTACAAGCAGAACTTGGACAGGCCTTAAGCGAGATATCGCGAGAAGGATCCCCAAGACCTCCGAGCCCGGTTACCCCGCAAGCAAGATCAAGATTAGGGTCCGTAAGCTCAGGAGCATCCCTAATACACAGAATGTCGAGGGTAGCGGGATAAGCGGATACGATAACTCTGACGAGAGAACAACTCAAAGAATTGATTAGAACGGTTCAGGAGAATCGATAGGTAGATGCATGGTGTGGAGGCCAAAAATCAAAACCCCGGATACATTTACAGGAGACCGTACCAAACATCGAACATGGATAGTCCAACTTGCAATGTACTACACAGCACTAGGATGGGGAGAAAATGAAGACGGATTAAAAGTGGACTTCGCCAAATCTCTACTTAGGGAATCAGCAGGCAAATGGATTACTCCATATGTGGAAGGAAAAATCCGAGTCACATGGAATAACTGGGCAGAATATCAAGCCACTCTACGTATCCAATTCGGCGAAGTGGATGCTAGGGAAACGGCAAGAAATAAAATTGAAAAAATCAAGGAAGGGAGCCGGAATGTGACTGATTTCTGGAACGAGTTACGACTATTGGCAACAGAGGCAGAATACGACGAAGCAAGCTTGGGAAGGACTTTCCTAAGAGGCTTACAAGAAGAAATTCAGAACACATGGGCCATAAGGGCTCAAGACTTCACGACCACGGAGGAAATGGCGCTATGGGCCATTAATTAAGAAAACCGCTTGGACGTTATCAAACATGTGCAAGGAAGGTCAAGGACCAAAACATACGACAACGCCAGAAACTACACCTGCACCTTCAAGACCCAACGACTACAGGAGTCTCGAGGGGATCCAATGGACCAAGATGCAACTAGGCGAAGACAAGCTCTTAACATATCAAAGACCCAATATTGGAGCGGAAGAAACAACAATCTGTGCATGGCATGTGCAAAGCCAGGACACATGATGAGAAACTGCAACAACCCAAAAGACGAGAAAGAATACTCGGCGAGGAGTGTCAGTAGGGTTCAGAACCCACAATGCAAACAAAGAACAGCAATTCGCAAAATGGATCTCCAAAGCGAAAAGAACGAAGAGGAAAAAGACGACGGTTCCCAGCAAGCGATGGTCTGAGGGACCAGGGGAAAAAGAAACCCACAGAGATACGAAACTTCTATGCGGCACTAAACAACACGGAATCACTGGAACATGAAAACGACCATGTCATGGTAAAAATACGACTATATGGCAGAGACAAGATTATCAGCATCAATTGAATGATTGACTCAAGAGCGACTGAGGACTTTATTGATAAAGAGGTATGCGAAAAGTATGGCATGCCTATGGCATGCCTATGGCAAAGGCCAGACAACAACGAGAGATTTACCTGGCGGACGGCAAACTCAGCACGATGGGTCCAGTTACTCATACCACGACAGTACCTATGGACATCGGTAGCCATAGGGAAATGATTACCTTCCAAGTGGCAAATCTACAAAACCATGAAGCGGTTCTTGGAATGCCATGGTTGAGAGAACATAGCCCTGCAATTGATTGGGGAAAGGGGACCATCACGTTTGATAGTGAGAGATGGACGACCTGGTGTTTAAAAGAGTCACCGAGGGTCTTTACAGTCCCAGAAGCCGAAGCCCTCGAGGAGAACTTATATATGAAGTTCTCAACGGTTCAGGCAAAAACGGATAAACAGATCCTAGTCAAAAGGTTGACTAAAGAGGTAACAATACCTACGAGAGGCTCACTGAGGGTGGCAGGACACGACCTGTACACTAGCGAAAGAGGAACGATACGAGCCAAAGGGCAAGAAGCCATCTGAACGGGGATAGCCATCGGGTTACCATAGGGCACTTATGGGTGCATTGCACCACGAAGCGGGTTGGAAGTCAAGAACAGGCTTACAACCAATGCGGGTGTAATGGATGCGGATTATACTGGTGAACTGAAGGTAGTAATGGTGAACCTCGGGGACGAAGACTACACAGTCAACTCCGGTGACAGGATTACACAACTGATATGCGAAAGATACATGGACGGGGAATGCAATGAAGTCGAAGTACTTGCAAAGACTGAACGAGAAGACAAAGGATTCGGAAGTACGTACCACGAGAGAGACCGGGACAGAAACCAATCAGAGAGTACCTGGGAAGAAACAAAAACAGACCAGAAACGAATAGAGATCTGCGAGATCTTGGGTCAAGCCTTTGGGAAGTTCTACAGAAGAGGAGTGATCACAGGCATTCTCAAGTGGAACCAGGAGGACGGCCAATGCGATTTGAAGGCAATGAATATCAGTACAAAGCTGGCTGCTAAGGCCAAAAAGTACCAGGGAAAAGAACCCTTAGAACGGAAGATACTAGAGGTATATCACCAATACCTAGATCTCTTTGAAGAAAAAGAAAAGAACACGTTACTGCCTTACAGAGAAGGAGTGACCACGAGATTAACCTAGAAAAAGGAAAGACACTCCCAGCAAAGAGGGAATATCCACTAGGAGCGGCGGAACTGGAAGTATTGAGAAGCTATTTGAAACAGAATCTGGCAAGGGGATAGATACGAGACTCCTTCGCGGAAACAGGAGCCCCCATCCTTTTCGTCAAAAAGAGGGACTGAAAATTACAACTATGCGTGGATTACAGAGGACTTAATGAAGTCACGAAAAAAGATCGGTACCCACTGCCACTCATCGGCGAAGCCTTGGATAGGCTAAATAGTGCTCGATACTTTACGAAGCTGGATATTATAGATGCATAGCACAACATGCGAATCAAGAAAGGAGACGATTGGAAAACTACATTCGCAACCCGATACGGAACTCACGAATACTTGGTCATGCCATTCGGCTTAACCAATGCACCGGCAACATTCCAGAGATGGATCAATCAAACGTTACACCGATTCTTGGACATATGCTGCATAGTATATTTGGATGACGTACTGGTATACTCGGACACAATGGAGCAGCACAGAAAAGATATGGGAAAAATCCAGGAAGCGATAGGAAAATCCGGAATGAGAATCAAGCCAACTAAGTGTGAATCCACAAGACAGAAGTGGAATACTTAGGATTTATTATTGACCAAGAAGGAGTCCGGATGGATCCTATCAAGACAGCAGCCATATGGGAATGGGCAATTCCGAAGAACAAAACCGATATCTAAAGATTCATGGGATTCTGTAACTTTTACCGAAGATTTATTGAGGGGTTTAGCAGGACAGCAAAACCTCTGTACAATCTGACAAAGAAAAATGCAAAATGGAAGTGGGGTACAGCGGAAAGTGAGGCGTTCGTTACGATGAGACAAAAAATAACTTCTGCACCCATACTCACCCGTTACAATCCGGAAAGACCGATCATGATTGAAACAGATGCATCAAAGTATATCTGTTCTGGAATTTTATCGCAACAGTGCGAAGACGAGAAATGGCGACCCGTGGCATTCCGATCAAAGACTAGGACAAAAGCGTAATGCAAATACGATATTCACGATATAGAACTATTGGCCATAGTACAGGCACTTAAGGAATGGCGAAGATATGTGTTGGAAGCCATCAGAAGACAAGGATCCTCACTGACCATAAGAATTTGGTCCCAGTCACGAAAACAAAAGATCTTACTGAACGGCAGATCCGGTGGAGCGAGAAGGTAAGCAAATACAATATACTGATTGAATATCGGCCAGGAAAGGAAAGCGGCAAGCCAGACGCATTGACAAGGAGAAGTCAAGATGCATCAGAAGAAGATGACGACAGGATCAAACAGAAACAAAGTATCCTATTACCATAAGAAAAATACTTTGAGGAGATAAGGATACAAGAAATGCATACATTTAGCTTTCCCAGAGAAGAGATGAGAAAGCTTAAGGAAAAGAGTGGAAAGGACCCTCACATACAAGAGATAAGGAAAGCACTCGAACAAGGAACAAAAGAAATAAAGGATGTAGCCCTGGGGCTATGCCAATGGAAGGATAACTGCCTATGGTACCAGAACAAGAATTGGGTACCGGAAGAGGAAAGGATAAGGACAGAACTTATCGGGAAAAATCACGACATTCTGCAAGCAGGACATTGTGGGACAGCAAAGACCACTGAACTCATCAGTCACATTTACTACTGGCCCGGAATGCGGGAAACGATCAAGATATATGACTTGAAATGCGACATTTGTCAAAGAACAAAATCATCCCGACATGCTGTGTATGGTCAACTACAACCAAATGAAGCACCAGACAAGCCATGGAAGTCGATATGGCTGGATTTTATCACAGATTTACCAGAATCGGACGGATACAATGCGATCTTGGTAGTTATTGACAGACTGACAAAAATGAGTCATTTTATTGCATGTCAGAAGGATATGACAACAAAATAATTCACGCAAACCTTTGCAAAAGAAATCTTTCGGTTACATGGATTGCCGCATGATATCATCACCGATAGGGGAACACTGTTCACCTCTGACCTATGGAAAGAGACAGCACAGAGGTTGGGAATCGAAAGGAAACTGAGTATGGCTTACCACCCACAAACGGATGGACAGACCGAAAGAACCAATGCCATCCTGGAACAATACCTGAGAGCATACGCCAATTATGAACAAGATAATGGGAACGAGTTATTACCTTTTACAGAGTTTGCATACAATAATGGACAACAAGAAACGATTAAGACAACACCCTTCTTTGCAAACTACGGACAACACACGAAACATGACGCAAGTGGTCATCAGATACCGGATCGGAAGATTCCGGCGAACCAAATGAACCAATGGCACGATACAATACGCGAAGAAATGCTTGCCGCACAACTTTGACAGAAAGAAAATTACGATCAACACAGAAAACCCGATCCGAATTTGAAATCAGGGGATATGGTATAGTTCCTACCAAGGAATGTAAGGACCACAGGACCATGCAAGAAACTCGATTACAGAAAGATAGTGCCCTTCAAGATCTTGGCAAGAGTGGGGAACAGTGCATATAAGCTGGACTTTCCCCCATCGATGAGAATACAGAACACCATCCACATCTCACTTCTCGAACCCTACCAAGACCAAAGATTCCCATCACAGATCCAGTCACCACCACCACCGATCAAAATCGAAGGCGAAACAGAATACGAACTTGATGAAATAGTCGATTCACGACTACATTACGGAAGACTCCAATATCGAGCGAAGAGGAGAGGATATTCTCCTGATCACGATAAAGTTTGGTACCCAGCGGAAAACTTTGAACAAGCAGAAAATGCAATCAAACACTCCCACGAAGGATACCCAGATAAACCAAGGCTGGGAAGAAATCAAATAAGAAACAACGAATGACGGTTGGGGAGACCCAATCCGAGAAATCACTCCAACTAGCCCAGGCTATGTGAAGGTAGAGGACCGGCAATGGGCATCAGAACACAACGCGATGAGCTGGACGGCATGCTATGATGAGCATTGAAACGTCTATAGAGGAGACAAGGAAGGGGCCAGTTACTGGCCAAAACAACCACATAGAGAAACGAGATGGGAGGAGTGCTACCGAAATAATTGTCGAGCCCACCGGGATGCGAAGATCCATGCGGGATACTACCCCAAGGCGTGGGGTAAAAGAGAAGAACTGAGAAGGAAGTATGCTCAGTGCACGGAAGCCAGGAGGGGAAGATTGGAGAGGGGAGAGGAAACCCGAAACGATGATACAGAAAGCCAACACAGGCAGGCAGATATTGAATGCCTGCAAAGAAAAATTTAGTGTTTGGAAATACAACTGGATGAAGCCTAAGGAACGATCAGACTCCAGGCGGAGAGCCTGGAAGCGCGACCAGCCACCATTGCGCACCAAAAATGAACTATCGAGGTGGCAGACCTGACATTGGAGATGGTCAGGAAACAGTTATGCAACAAGGAATAAATTTGACGGAAGTTCTGTTGCAAAGCAGAAGATTTGGGAACCCAGTAATGAAACTTGGTGAATAGCTTGATAGGACTCAAGCTGAGGGGAGAGAGGAGCTATTGTCACAAATCGTGACTTAACAATATGGAATATTTCACATGACTCACGATTTTTGAGATCTTTTATGAGTATGATGTTTTATTTGATTTATGTTTTCTGGTTTCATAACTCACGATTGTGAGGTCATATAATGTTATGAGTTTCGCATTTGACTAGAAGTATGAGTCAGGGGTTTCACGCATGTGACGCGATTAGCGCACATGATCTTTTATGGAAATTGGATATTATGGGGATTGTATACTATGACTCAAATTGTGAGTCATAGGATGTTTGTTATACTATGACTCACACGGCAGTCATAGTAAAGAGGTGACTCATAGTAAAGTCAACAGGGTTAGGATTGTGGGAGGAGCGCCTATATAAGGAGGGTCACGGAAACAGATAGCTAGCCACGCTCCGCTTCCCCTATTTTCCAGCCCCTACATTTTCAACACCCCGGTTAACTCCTTTAACTTCACGATCCTCTCATTCCTGCCCTCGCTTAGGCTTCGCGTCCCTAGGTGTAAGCCATGGAGCCTTCACGCCCCCCTTCGGTTCAGTCCTCCCATGCCCTTTCGCGTGAGGATTCTCCTCACCCCACCCTTCCGGTCAACTCCTCGTTTATCTCTTCGTTTCTCCAGGAAACCCTTTCTGCCATTAGTTGGCGTGAAGGACAAGTCCCCCCCCTCTCCACTGAAGACCTGTATGACTTTTCTACTGCAGAAACCTTTCTTCTTCCTCTTATCTGTTCTGCCTTGCATCGCCTCGTCGCGGTCAACCCCAGGTTGGACGAACTCACCTCACTCATCCGCGACCGTACTCCGGCTGCACATGCCCCTCCTCAGAATGGGGTTGACACCCTACGCTCAGACCTCGCTTCCCTTCACTCCTCCCTCTTTGACCTGTCACATAGGGTCACCCACCCTCAGTCTTCCATCCCCCCTCCTCCTGCTCCCCCCATTTTGTCCTCTGTCCGTGACCCGCCCGGCCCTCC
>QFET01005937.1:0-11814 GCA_003316355.1 Tuber calosporum | reverse complement strand
AGTATTGCGTTAGTATATTCCGATAGATATAAGATCGTGCCCATACACATTTGAACAGAAGGAACATATACTACCAGACAAACTTAAACATTGGATTAGCAAGGTCAAGAAGTACTTATCCAAATATGATATCCTTGATGCCACTGAGGATGTAGTGGACTACTATAGCGCCAATACAGAAAAGCGAGCACATAGCGCCTAGCTCAACCTCATGGATGAGTTTGAATTGAACCAACCCTCATCCGTCTAAAAATTCAAAAATCAATTTAAGCAGCTTTTTGAAGCAGCAAGCATTACCGATAACCTATACTTCACATGGTAGAAGATACATTAGTCTCATAAGGTACGAGGTAACCTAGTGAGGATTACAAAGATTTAGGGGAAACTTAAAGACATAACAGGAACACTCCCTAGAGACACTAATCAGACTAGGCATAAAGGCAAAGCTTTTTGGACACCATGGATCCAAGGCACAAAAGAAATTTGCAACTACATATATGAGACACTGATACCTAGATTCAAGTTCTCTAATTGGCAAAAAGATATGATGCCATTATGTTTAAGACTATGTATCATGAGTGCATTAAACAAAAGTAGGGCCTCAAGATATAATCCTACAGGACTCTAGCTCTCGAATTTCAGTTCCCCAGAGCTACAACTCCAAACATATTCAAACCAACTACACTTCTCCTCTTACTATATCCTAGATTTCGACAGTGAAATAGAAACCATGGAACTAAAAGAGCACTCTCCATCCATCACTACAAATAAATCTATCTATCGCTCTTCATCCGACAAACTAGTAAGTAAAGAGATAGCTGCAAATATAGTAACTCATTCTCAAAACCGCAAGAATAACACTAACGATATCTTAAGCAGCATCCAGGCAGGCTACTCATGTGGAGATAAAGCCAGTTTGAACCTTGAGAAGACTAGGCGGGAATGAAGCTATGTTGTGCTCAGTTGGACCGCCTGTTTTGACAACTAGTACCTTATACACAGAGACACCAAGGAGGCCAATGGTTATTTCCCAAGGAACTTGAAAAGTGAAAGCAAGCAAAGAGAGCAAAGGCAATATCTGATGCATCGATGGACAGTAGCCCACCTCCAGCGAACGATATGTCACAAATCATGACTTAGCAATATGGAATGTTTCACATGACTCACGATTTGTGAGATCATTTATGATTATGATGTTTGGTTTGATTTATGTTTATGGTTTCATGACTCACGATTGTGAGGTCATATGATGTTATCACTTTTGCACCTGACTACAAATATGAGTCAAGGGTTTCACCCATATGATGAGATTAGCACACATGACTTTATATAGGAATCGGATACTATGGGGAGTGTATACTATGACTTAAGCTATGAGTCATAGGATGTTTGAATACTATGACTCACACGGCAGTCATAGTAAGCAGGTGACTCATAGTAAAGTCAGCAGGGTTAGGGTTCTGGGAAGAGAGCGTATATAAGCAGGGTTACGAACACAGATAGCTAGCTCTTCACGCAACTACCTAAGTTACTTCCTATGTTATATTTTACCTATCAGTTCCATCTATACTTTATTCATATCACAACCATCCTTTTATATCACTGACTAAAAGGTGATTCAAGGAACGTATCGCTACGGAGCAGTCGCAAGGGCTAGGAGTGAGAGGACTCAGCGTTCCCAAGGCGACATAAGGCTCCGTCACCTCACGAGCGGTAAGACGAGCGGTACGTATCGTTACCTGTTGCAGTTGTGAAAGATAGTGTGCCTTGTCCGGCAGACTAGGGAGAGGTTTGTAATATTTGGTTGCGTCTTTTGCGACACTTAAAGAATACATAACGGATTCACCTACAGATAGAAAAGTACCAGACTTGAACGATCCACAGACTTTCTTAGGACTACAAGCAAAACTTGGACCAGCTCTAAGCGAGATATCGCGAGAAGGATCCCCAAGACCTCCAAGCCCGGTCACCCAGGAAGCAAGGTAGAGATCAGGGTCAGTAAGCTCGGGAGCATCTCCAATACACAGGATGTCAGGGGCAACAGGACCAGTGGATACGATAACTCTTACCAGAAAATAACTCCTGGAGTTGATTCGAACACTACAAGAAAATTGACAGGAACAGACCGTGCGGAGGCCACAAATCAAAACCCCAGATACCCTCCTAGAAGACTGCACCAAACTGCGAGCATGGCTAGTCCAACTGGCAATGTACTACACACGACTAGGATGGGGCGAGAACGAAGACGAATTAAAGGTGGACTTTGCCAAATCCCTATTCAGGGAATCGGCAGGCAAATGGATTACTCCCTACGTGGAAGGAAAGACCCTAGCCACCTTTAAGGGCTGGGCAGAATTTCAAGCAACCCTACCCATCCAATTCGGTGACGTGGATACCAGGGAAATGGCAAGAAATAAGATCGAGAATTTAAAGCAAGAAGCCGGAAGGTGACTGATTTCTGGAACGAGTTGCGACTATTGGCAACAGAGGCAGAATACGACGAAGGAACCTTGGTAAGTGCCTTTCTAAGAGGCTTACATGAAGAAGTTCAGAAAGCATGAGCCATGAGTGCTCAGGACTTCACGACGACTGAGGAAATGGCGGTATGGGCCATAAATCTGGAAAATCGCTTGGACGTTATCAAACGTGTGCAAGGAAGGTCAAAGACGAAAACCTATGACAATGTCAGAAATTACGACGGAACCTTCAAGACCCAACGACCAATGGAGTCTTGAGGAGATCCAAAGGACCTAGATGCGACTAGGCCAAGGCAAGCTCTGAACATATCAAAAACTGAATATTGGAGGAGACGAAACAACAATCTGTGTATGGCCTGAGCAAAGCCAGTACACATGTTGAGAAACTACACCAACACGAAAAATGAGAAAGAATCCCCGGCAAGGATAGTTAGTAGGGTTCAGAACCCACGATGGAATCAAAGAACAACAATCAGCGAAATGGACCTCTAAAGTGAAAAGACTGATGAGGGATAAGACGATGGTCCCAAGTAAGCGATGGTTTGAGGGACAAGGGGATAAAGAAACCCATTGTGATACGAAACTTCTACGCGGCATTAAACAACACGGAATTATTGGAACATGAAAACAACCATGTCTTAATATAAATGCCATTACCTGGCAGAGAAAGATTATCAGCATCAACGGGATGATTGACTCAGGAGTGACTGAGGACTTTATTGATAAGGAGGTATGCGAAAAGTACGGCATGCCTATGGCGAAAGCCAAAAAACAATGCGAGATTTACCTAGCGGACGGCAAACGCAGTACGAGGGGTCCAGGTACTCATATGAGTACAGTACTTATCGAGATCGGTAGCTATAGTGAAATGATTACCTTCTAAGTGGTAAACTTACAAAAACATTAGGCAGTCCTTGGAATGCCATGGTTGAGAGAACCTAGCCCTGAAATTTATTGGGGAAAGGGGACCATCACGTTTGATAGTGAGAGATGCACAACCTGGTGTTTAAAAGAGTCACCACAGGTCTTCACAGTCCCAGAAGCGGAAGCCCACGAGGAGAATTTAGATATGAAGTTCTCAAAGGTTCAGGCGAAAGAGGGTCAACAGATCATAGAGACAAGGATGACTCATGAGGCGAAAATGCCGACAAAAGACTCAGTAAGTGCGGCAGGACATAAAATGTAACCTAGTGAGAGAGCAACGATACGAGACATAGTGCAATAAGTCATCTGAACCGCAATAGCCTTCGGATTACCAGAGGGCATTTATGCGCGAATTGCATCACGAAGAGGGTTAGCACTCAAGAACAGGCTTACAACCAACACAGGTGGGATAGATGCGGATTATACAGGTGAACAGAAGGTAGTAATGGTGAATCTCGGGGACGAAGACTACACAGCAACTCCGGTGACAGGATAGCACAACTGATATGTGAAAGATACCTGAACGGGGAATACAAGGAAGTCGAAGAACTTGCAAAGACTGAACGAGAAGACAAAAGATTCGGACGTTCCGACCACAACAGAGACCGGGACAGAAACGAATCATAGGTTACCCAGGAAGAAACAAAAACAGACCAGAAACGAATAGAGATCTACTAGATCTCGGCTGAAGCCTTTTAGAAGTTCAACAGAGAGGAGAGATCACAGGCATTCTGAAGTGGAACCAGGAGGACGGCCAATGCGATTTGAAGGCAATGAATGTCAGTCCTGAGCTGGCTATTAAGGCCAAAAAGTACCTAGGGAAAGAACCCTTGGAACGAATAATTCCAGAGGTATATCACCAATACTTAGATCTCTTCGAAGAGAAAGAAAAGACCACGTTACTGCCTTAAAGACAAGGAGTGGACCACGAGATTAACCTAGAAAAAGGAAAGACAATCTCAGCAAAGAGGTTATATCCACTAGGAGCGGCCGAACTGGAAGAATTGAGAAGCTATTTGAAACAAAATCTGCAAAGGGGATGGATACGAGACTCCTACGCGGAAACAGGAGCACCCATCCTCTCCGTCAAGAAGAAGGACGGAAAATTACGACTATGCGTGGATTACCCAGGACTTAATCAAGTCACGAAAAAAGATCAGTACCCACTCCCACTCATCGGCGAAGCCTTTGATAGGCTGAATAGCGCCCGATTCTTTACAAAGCTTGAACTTAAGGATGCATGCTACAATGTGCGGATCAAGAAAGGAGACAAATGGAAAACTACATTCGCGACACGATACGGAACTTATGAATACTTGGTAATGCCATTCGGCTTGACAAATGCACCGGCAACATTCCAGAGATGGATCAATCAAAAGTTACACCGATTCTTGGACATATGCTGCATAGTATATTTGGATTACGTACTGGTGTACTTGGAAACAATGGAACAGCACCTTAAAGAAGTGGGAAAGATCCTGGAAGCGATTGGAAAGTCCGGAATGAGAATCAAGCCAACTAAGTATGAATTCCACAAGACAGAAGAGGAATACTTAGAATTTATTATTGACCAAGAAGGAGTCCAGATGGATCCTAACAAGGCGGCAGCCATATGGGAATAGGCAATTCCGAAGAACAAGACCGATATTCAAAGATTCATGGGATTCAGCAACTTTTACCGAAGATTCATTGAGGGGTTTAGTAAGACAGCAAAACCTCTATACAATCTGACAAAGTAAAATGCAAAATGGAAGTGGGGTACAGTGGAAAGCGTGGCTTTTGATACGAGGAGACAAAAAATAACTTCAGCACCCATACTCACCCATTACAATCTGCTAAGACAGATCACGATCGAAACAGATGCATCAAACTATATCTGTTCGGGAATTTTATCGCAACAGTGCGAAGACGAGAAATGCCGGCCGGTGGCATTCTGATCAAAGACAATGACGAATGCGGAATGCAACTACGATATTTACGACAAAGAACTATTGGCCATAGTACAGGCACTCAAGGAATGAAGAAGATATGTGTTGGGAAGCTATCACAAGACAAGGATCCTCACCGACTATAAGAACTTGTGTCCTTTCACGACAACAAAAGATCTTAATAAATGACAGATCCAGTGGAGCGAGAAGTTAAGTCAATACAATATACGGATCGAATATCGGCCAGGTAAGGAAAGCGGCAAACTGGACACATTGACAAGGAGAAGTCAAGATGGGCCAGAAGAAGATGATAACAGGATCAAACAGAAAAAAGGATCCTATTACCACAAGAAAAATGCTTCGAGGAGATAAGGATACAGGAAATAGATATAATTAGCTTTCCCGGAGAAGAGATAAGAAATCTTAAGGGACAGAGTGGGAAGGACCCTCAAATATAAGAGATAAGGATAGCATTGGAACAAGGAACCAAAGAAATGAAGGATGTAGCCCAGGGGCTATGTCAATGGAAGGATGACTGCCTATGTTACCAGAACAAGATTTGGGTACCAGAAGAGGAAAAGATAAGGACAGAACTTATCAGAAAAAATCACGACATTCTACAAGCAGGACATGGACGGACAGCGAAGACCACGGAACTTATCAGCAACCTTAATTACTGGCCTGGAATGCGAGAAACGATATAGAGATAGGTTAAGAACTACGACATTTATCAAGGAACGAAATCATCACGACATACTCCGTATGGTCAACTACAATCAAAGGAAGCACCATATAAGCCATGGACATCGATATCTGTGGATTTTATCACAGATTTAACAAAATCGGGCGGCTACGATGCTATCTTGGTAGTCATCGACCGACTGACAAAAATTAGTCATTTTATTGCATGCTGGAAGGATATGATAACTAAACAATTCGCGCAAACCTTTGCTAAAGAAATCTTTCGGTTACATGGATTGCCGCATGATATCATCACAGATAGGGGAACACTGTTCACCTCTGACCTATGTAAGGAGACAGCCCAGAGGTTGGGAATCGAAAAGAAACTGACCACGGCCTACCACCCACAAATGGATGGACAGACTGAAAGAACTAATGCCATCCTGGAACAATACCTGAGAGCATACGTCAATTATCAATAGGATAATTGGAATGAACTATTACTGTTTGCGGAGTTGGCTTACAATAACGGACAACCAGAAACAATTAAAACAACACCCTTCTTTGCAAACTACGGACAACACCCGAAACATGACGCAAGAGGTCTTCTGATACCTGATTGGAAGATACCGGCGAACGACATGAACCACTGGGACAATACCATATGCGACGAAATGGTGGCCGCACAACTTCCACAAAAAGAAAATTACGATCAACACAGAAAACCCTATCCAAATTTGAAATCAGGAGATATGGTATGGTTCCTACCAAGGAATGTAAGGACCACAAGACCTTGCAAGACACTTGATTACAGAAAGATGGGGCCCTTCAAGATCTTGGCAAGAGTGGGGAACAGTGCATGTAAGCTGGACATTCCCCCATCGATGAGAATACACAACACCATCCACGTGTCACTTCTCGAACCCTACCAAGACCAAAGATTCCCATCACAGATCCAGTCACCACCACCACCAATCGAAATCGAAGGCGAAACAGAATACGAACTTGAAGAAATCGTCTATTCACAAGTATATTACAGATGACTCCAATATCGAGCGAAGTGGACAGGTTAATCTCCTGATCATGATAAAATTTGGTCTCA
The DNA here is from genome assembly GCA_003316355.1 of Tuber calosporum. Taxonomy (NCBI): domain Eukaryota; kingdom Fungi; phylum Ascomycota; class Pezizomycetes; order Pezizales; family Tuberaceae; genus Tuber; species Tuber calosporum. Next base: position 4,702 of record QFET01005937.1, on the reverse strand, counting down.
AGCAGAAAGCTTCGAACACGCTGAAAATGTAATAAAACACTTTCACGAATGATACTCAGATAAACCAAGGCTAGGAAGAAATCAAACAGGAAGGAATGAATGACGGTTGGGGAGACCCAATGCGAGAAATCACTCCAACAAGCCCTAGCTATGCGATGGTAGAGGACCGGCAAAGAGCATCAGAACACAACGCAATGAGCTGGATGGCATGCTATGACGAGCATTGGAACATCCATAGGGGAGACCAGGAAAGGGCTAGTTAATGGCCAAAACAACCACATGCAGAAACGAGACGGGAGGAGTGTTGCCGAAATAATTGTCGAGCCCACCGGGATGCGAAGATCCAGGCGGGATACTACCCCAAGGCGTGGGGTAAAAGTGAAGCAGTGAGCAGGAAGGATGCTAAGTGCACGAAAGCTAGGAGGGGATGGTTGGAGAGGGGCGAAGAAACCCGAAATGAGGACACAGAAAGCCAACACACGCAGGCAGATATCGAATGCCTCCACACAAAAATTTCGTGTTTGGAAATACAACTAGATTAAGACCAAGGAATGATTAGACTCCTTGAGGAGACCCTCGAAGCACAACAAGTCACCATTGCGGACCAAAAATGAACTATTGAGGTGGCAGACCTGACATTGGAGAGGATCAGAAAACCGTTAAGTACAGCTGAACAAATTTTACGGAAGTTCCGTCACGACGCGAGAAGATTTGCGAACCAAGTAATGAAACTTGGTGAATAGCTTGCTGGGACTCAAGCTGAGGGGAGACAGGAGCTATTGTCACAAATCAGGACTTAGCAATATGGAATATTTCACATGACTCACGATTTGTGAGATCATTTATGATTATGATGTTTGGTTTGATTCATGTTTATGGTTTCATGACTCACGATCGTGAGGTCATATGATGTTATGACTTTCGCACCTGACTATTAGTATGAGTCAGGGGTTTCACGCATGTGACACGATTAGCGCACATGACCTTTTATATGAATCGGATACTATGGGGAGTGTATACTATGACTCAAGCTATGAGTCATAGGATCTTTGTTATACTATGACTCACACGGCAGTCATAGTAAGTAGATGACTCATAGTAATGTCAGCAGGGTTAGGGTTGTGGGAAGAGTGCCTATTTAAGGAGGGTCACGGACACAGATAGCTAGTCTAGGAACCTCCTGTCTAGCCTTCAGCTAGATCTCCCTCTCCCTTCCCGCACCTCTTTCCCACCAAGCCGTGCCCCTTCAAGGCAGGGTAGCCTCCCCCCGTCGGAGGCCCCCTCCCCTACTCCTTCCTCACATCATGGGTCGGGCTCTGCCCACTAATGTCTCGCGCCCACTCTTCCTCCCCCACCCCTCCACTCCACTCACTTCTGTCCTTTGTCCAACACAACAGCCTTAGGAGCTGGGATGTGTTTCTTTTCTTGTTTAATTCCTTTGCGGGTTTATCGCTCCCTCCTTCTGTTGTTTGTGTACAGGATCCCCCTGTTTACACCTGCTGCCTTCCTACCTTTCCTGGGTATTCTTCCTTTCACCCGCCCGCGTGTCTTCTGGTTCCCCCTGGGTGGCTTTTTATGTTTCTGCTCCCTTGCTCAAGTCCTGTATTATTCTTCCTGTGTTTTGTGGTAGGTGGGATGTCATGGGCTTGGATATTTTCCAGTGCACTATGGCTTTTGGGTTTTCTTTTCCTCATTTTCGTATCATGAATTCCTATAGTACTTGGTTTTCTCCTTCTTCTCCTTGTCACCCTGTTCCTCCCTCTGTTGTATTTCCCTCTGTTGATTTTCCTGTTTTAACCCTGGGAGATCTCAATATTCACCTTCCTGCTGCAAACCCCCTGCGCGACTTCTCTCATCAGGAGCTTGCAGCCTCATCCCCGTATGCTGACAGGGCCTCTGCCTTGGGTTTTTCACTTTTAAACACTCCTGGTCTCTTCACTCTCTTCCCGTTGGGTGGCTCTTCCCACCCTAGCGTTATCGACCTTGCATTTGCTTCCCCTGCTCTTGCCCCCTATTTTCAACTATGGGATACTCCCCTTCCCTCCACTGGTTATGACCATATTCCTATTTCCATCAACTTCGCTCACCCTTCGGCAGCCACACCAGCTCCGGCCCCTAACTGGGCTTTGACAGAGTGGCCGGCGCTGGAGGAAGAGCTTGAGGTGTTTTCTGTCCCTAAGGCCCCCTCCCTCCCGACGGCCTCCTCCCTAAGTACCTGGTTCGACTGTCACTCTACTCACCTCACTTCTCTCCTTAAGGAGCACACCCCCTTGTCCCGCCCCTCCCTCCACGCCAAACCCTGGTGGTCTCCTCTACTTTCTACCCTGCGACGGGAGTTCCACTCTTCCTGACGAATGGCTAGACGCCCCGACTGCCTCCCTGGTGTGCAAGACGCTGCCCGCCTCTCAAAGCGTGGGTACTTTAAGTCGATTAAGGCGGCAAAGAGGGCCCACTGGTCTGACCTCCTCATGTCATCCACCCCCCGCACTATTTGTACCACTAGAAGGCTAGCCCTTGGCCGCCCCACCCCTCGTTTCCCCTCCCTCCCAGGGGCCGATACCCCTGAGGGTATGAACCAGGCCCTCTTTGACCATTTTTTCCCTCCTCGCCCTTTTGTTTTCCTCCACTCCATTCTGCGCCCGTACGGGGACTGCCCCCCCCTCATAACTGAGGCAGTGGCTTCCAACCTGGCTCGCTCTTCCTCCTCCTCCGCCCCTGGTCCATACACGATCCCGTATTCTGTCTGGAAGAAGGTGCACGCTGTCAACCCTTTGATTCTCACCCATCTCCTCAGCCCGCTCCTAAAGTTTGGCTTAAACCCTCCTTCTCTGAAATGGGCTAATGGGGTTATCCTTGATAAGCCCGGCAAAGACTCTTATGATTCTCCTTCTTCTTTTCGCATTATTGTTCTTCTTCAGACCCTCTCCAAGATCTTGGAAAGGGTTGTCGCCTCCCGCCTGGAGCCCATCGCCCGTGCCGTTGGGCTCCTGAGTCCTAACCAGTGTGGCTCTCTTCCTGGTCTTTCCTGCTTTGACGCCTGTGCTTCTTTGGTTCACACTGTCCGCTCCTTAAAACGCCCACGCCTCAAGGTCTCCACCCTCTTCCTTGATATTAAGGGTGGCTTTGACAATGTCGACTCATCTGTTTTGGCCGAGTCCCTCAAGAGAAAGGGGGTCAATCACTATCTTGTGGCCTGGGTCAGGTCTTTCCTCACTGGTCGCACTTGTTCCTTACAGTTTCAAGGTTCTCCCAGGACCTTTTCCCCTGTTTCTGTTGGCACCCCTCAGGGGTCGCTTGTGTCTCCTTTGTTGTTTGTTATTTATGTTTCTTCCTTGCATTTTTCGGTCCCTAGGGGGCTTATTCTTTCCTATGTTGATGATTTTGCCATCACCGTGGCATCTCCTTCTTATCGGGACAATGTTCGCACCCTACAGCTCATTTACTCCCGCCTGAAGCGTAGGGCCTCCATTCGTCGTGTGCCCTTCTCGGTCCCCAAGACAGAGCTGATGCATAGGAGGACTCCACCTCAGCGTGGGGCTCTTGATTTCTCTCCAATCGCTATTGATTCGCTTTTGTTCTCCCTGCAGTCCCAAGTCCGTTGGCTGGGTTACTGGTTTACCCCTTCTCTCTCCACTCACGCTCATTTTTCCCGACGCCTCTCTCTTGCCCAAGGTGCTTTTTCCACTGTTCAGCGGCTGTCACCCCCAGGGTCTGGCCTCTCCCCCCATTTGTGCCACAGGCTGGCTGTCGTCCTTCTATTACCAATCCTCCTCTATGGAGCAGACCTTCAGGTGCCCTCCCGCTCACTTCTGGACCGAATGGAGGTTTTTTGGCGTTCTGTTCAGCGATGGGTCACCAACTGTTTCCGATCCACTCCCACCCCGATCCTCTCCGCAGAATCCTGCCTCCCCCCAGTGGCCTCCTTGGCCAGGCACCGTCGTCGCCTGGCCGCCCTCCGGCTGGTGTCCTTCCCGCCCTCCGCCAGGCCTGCTGCAGCTCGCCTTCTTCCTGACTTTCCTTCGCTGCTACAGTTCCGTGCACCAGATTCATTCCGACACCTGTGTAGGCGTCTGCCTGCCAATGATATGCCCCTGAGCTGGCAGACGTCCCCCCCAACACCCCCGGTACGCACACACCTCCCAATTGATGCTCTGGCTCATCTGGCACTACAGATCTTGGTCTCGTTATCCTTTGCCCCCTTGATTAGGACGGAACTAGTATCCTTTCCCCCCCCCCTACCGCCTGCAACAGCCATGACCTCTGCCTACCGTGTTCTGCGCCGGAAGGCCCATGATCTTCTTATGGATGACTGGCTCAGGACCACTCCTCCTGCCGATTATTATCGTTTCCCCAGGCACCTGTCGCCTCACCCCTTCATGGGCCTTTGGAAGTTCATTGCCAGCCGCGTGCATCAGATGCGCTCACACAAGAGCTACCTTGCGGCCCACCCCTGCTGGTTTTCCGTTGGCCTTCCCACCCTCTGCCCCAGTTGTGGGGAGGAGGATGAGACTTTGAGCCACGCCATCCTACGCTGTCCGTCAACGGCCCTAGAACGGTCATGCCACCTCCTAGGTGTCACCGACATTAGCCCTGAGGCCCCTCTCTGGTCCTCGCTCCCGCTCATTCTTGCACTCGGTTGCTTTATCCGCGAGACGGGCACCGCCTTCCCCCCCCTTATGCCTGCCCCTGGGCCCCGCTCCCC
>QFET01005935.1:0-35941 GCA_003316355.1 Tuber calosporum | reverse complement strand
AAAAAAAAAGACACAAATAGCTAGCCACAGTTCGCTTCCCCTATTTTCCTGCCACTACATTTTACACCACCACGTCAAAAGTGTACTCAGTTCCCATGATCCCACCCACACTTCTCCACGCATTGGTCTATGCGTACCATGAGCGTGGTCATGGCGCAAGCCGGTCCCCCACCTCCTCCTCTCGTCGCCTCCGCCCCTACACCGCCCTCATCCACTGCCTCCACAGTGGACATCCCCCCCCATCTCAGGTTCCTCTCCTCCTTTCTTGACGAAACCAAGGAAGTCATCAACTTCTCCTCCACTCAGGTCCCCAACATCTCTCCCACAGGCCTCGATGACCTCTCCACTGGCGAGATCACCTTGATCCCGCTCCTGTCTGGCGCCCTTTGTGCAATCTTGGCCCTTGGCGCCCGGCTTCACTCCCTCTCCTCAGCAGTCGCACTTCTCAGTGCCGGCTTACCCAACTCTACTCAAACTGCTGACCCTGCAGCCCCCAGCCTGGCCTCAATCCGTTCTGAGCTTTGTGACCTGGCCCACCGTGTTACTCTTGCACCTCCCCCCGCCACCACCACCACTCCTCCTACTATCCCTCCCCGTCCTGATAGGACCCAGAGCCGCCCGGCACCCCCATCTGCCCTTCCTCTCCCACCTCCTGCCCCTGCCTCTGAAGGTACCCCTCTGGTAATCCATGGTGTCTCTGGTGATACGTTCCGCGACGGTTACACCTCTGCCCCCTCCTATGCCCAGATCGTTGTAGATATAAGGAATAGGAGGAAGTCCCCAACTAGTCCTCCCTCTGCAGCCAAAGTTGCAGGTGCTACTGCCAACCAAGCCATGACGGCCTCCTCCAGTTCTGGTTGCCCCTCCCCCCAAGCACAACCACCACCACCTCCGCTACTCCTGCTCACCACCGCAGGTCGCCAATTCTTCGCCCCCCTTTCACCACCAGCCCTCCGCCCTGCTGCAGCTGTCATTGCTGGCCTTCTTCCCGACCTGGCAGCCTCAGTACTCGTCGATGCCAACTGCGACCTTTCCCGTAGTTTCAAGGCCTCGGTCAACGACTGGGGCTCTGTCTCCCTGACTAGCCCGGATGGCCAAGTTCCTGTCCTCTCTCACCTCCCATACTTCGATGCCCTCACTAGGCGCCTCAACCAGTCCTTCCCAGTCGGTGACAACCATTGGCTCCCCTTCTGTTCAGTCCCTACAGCCGTTCAGAATGCGATCAACTCTGTTCCCTCTGCATGCCTCCCCGAGAATGATGATAACCTCTTCTCCCGCCTCTCCACAACAATCCTTAACACCACCGGTGTTCCTATCCTGTCTGCTAGGTTCCTCAACAGGGACCCGGCCTTCCGCCTCAAACACTCTTGCTCGCTGGTCATAACTACCGTTCCTGAGCTTGCCTCCTTCCTCCTACCACATATCCCCCGTTTCTCAGCCAACTGGCTGTGTGAAAGGGCCTTCCCCTCCTCTCCCTACACACAATGCCACAACTGCTGGGCCTTTGGTCATGTGGCCCCACAATGCAAAACACCGCACTCAGTCTGCCCCTTCTGCTCTCTCAACTACACGAGATCCAACCATAGATGCTCCAATCCCTCATGCCCCAAGCAGAGCAACACCAATGCCGTGCTCAGCTGCTGCCTGACCTCCCTCCCCCGCTGCCCGAACTGCGACATGGATCACTCCGCCCGTGATCGGGACTGCCTATCAAGACTAGCTCCTCCCCCCCCTACTCCGACTCCCACCCAACCTGCCCCAGATGGTGACCAGATGGACGTATTGCCAGATCTTCCCCCAGGCTCTACGACCGCCTCCCGCCCCTCCACACCTCCTCCAGGTCCTTCAGGTCCTGCCGTTGACCTAACTAACCCCAGGCCCAGGAGGCCTGTCTAGTCCGCCCCTGGCATGTCCAGGTCCTCCTCACGGCATGGTGCCCTGCCGAGCCCCTCTCCTGCCCCCCGTGATCCTATGGGCACTGCCTATTAATGGATTACACAACTATCCCTCCCAAGCATGAGGCCCCTAGGACCTCGTCCTTTCTCTCCCTTGCTCAACACAACTGCCTTGTTAGCTGGGATGTGTTTTCTTCCTTTTTTAATTATGAAGTTGAACTTTCCTTTCCTGTTTCCCTGGTCTGTATCCAGGACCCCCCTGTGTTTCGTGGTCGTGTCCCGAGTTTTTCGGGTTTCAAGTCCTTCTCCCCTCCTTGCACCTCCCCTAAAAAGCCACGCGTGGCTTGATATGTTTCTTCTTTCCTGCTTTCTATGAGTGTCATACTTCATGTTTTCTTTGGGAGATCTGACACTATGGGCCTTGATTTTTTCCAGATGGATGAACTGTTTAGTTTTTCCTTTTCACGCCTCTGGGTACCGAACTCATAATCACTCCCAGGGAGCGCCTCCTCCTCGCGTACTATTTCTCCTCTTGAATTGTTTCCCCTAGATGGGTTTCCTATTCTCTCTCTAGGCGATTTCAACATTCACCACCCCTCAGGTGACCCATTACAGGCCTACTCTCCTACTGAGTTAGTGGTTTCTTTCCTTACTTCTCAAGAGCAGCTGAGCTTGGCTACCAGCTCTTGAATACCCCTGGGGTCTTCACCCGCTTCCCTCTGGGCGGCGACGGCAGGCCCTCAGTTTTAGATCTATTCTTTGCTTCTCCGGGTTTATATCCATATTTATCCTCATGGAGCACCCCTCTCCCTTCATCTGGCTCAGATCATGTTCCCATTTTGCTCTCATTTAGGCATACTAAGGACTCACAACCACCTCCACGGCCAAACTGGGCCCTCACTGACCGGGCCACCCACTCGCCCCTGCTTGAGGAGCTCACAGTCCCTGACGGCCCATGCCTCCCCACCTCTGCTTCTCTCTCCTCATGGTTCTACACAAACTTCGGTCGCGTTCTGTCCTTACTCCGTAACCACATACCGCTCTCGCGTCCATCGCCCAGGGCCAAGCCCTGGTTGTCACCCCCCCTCTCCACTCTAAGGAAAGAACACCACTGCACAGCTCGCAAAGCACGCTCTACCCGTTCTAGCAGTGACATCTCTGGTGCCAGGCTTGCCCGCCTTGGCTACTTCAAAGCCATAAAGAGAGCAAAAAAGTCCCACTGGACATCCGTCCTCTTGAACAAGACTCCCTCCTCCCTCTGGGCCACCAAGCGACTAGTCCTAGGGTCTCCCACAACCCGCTTCCCTACCCTCCCAGTGTCCGACACTCCAGAGTCCATTAACAGTACTCTCCTCAACTACTTTTTCCACCTCGTCCCTCCCCGCGTGCCCCCTCCATCCTCCGCCCCTACTCCGATGCTACTAAGTTGTCCTCAGACGAGATCTCTGCCGCCCTTAGGGCCTCCTCCTCATCCTCTGCGCCATGTCCTGATACGGTCCCCTATGGGGTATGGAAAGTGGTCTACCCACCACCCCTTCCTTATTAGTCGCCCTCCTCTCACCTCTGCTCCTCCATGTGTGCCACCCTCCCTCCCTTAAAATGGCCAATCGAGTAGTCCTGGACAAGCCACGAAAGCCATCCTATGATACTCCGGCCTCCTTTAGGGTCATCGTCCTTCTTGTGACAATCTCCAAGGTTCTTGAGAGAATTGTCGCCTCCCGCCTCCCCCTTGTCGCAAGGGCCAGTGGTCTCCTCAGTCCTAATCAATGTGGCTCCCTTGCGAGCTATTCCTCCTTTGACGCCGTCACCAGTCTTGCCCATACAGTACGCACCCTCCATTGCCTAGCCCTAGGCCTCTCTACCCTCTTCCATGACATCAAAGTTGGTTTTGACAACGTGGATCCCGACTTTCTCTCCTCTGTACTCAGGAAAAAAGGGGTCAACCACTACCTTATCTCCTGGGTCCGGTCCTTCCTCACTGACTGCACCTGCTGTCTTCTCTTCCAGGGCTCCTCAGGAATTTTTTCTTCCCTTTCTTTTGTCACCCCTCTGGGGTCTCCTGTATCTCCTTTGCTTTTTGTTATTTATGTTTCTTCCCTACATTTTCCCCTTCCCAGAGGCCTTATACTTTCCTATATTGATGACTTTGCATTGACTATATCATCTCCTTCCTATTGCCACAATGTTCAGCTGCTTCAAGCAGCCTTTTCCAGGTTCAAGCATCGCCGAGCAGCGCGCAAAGTCCCCTTCTCAGTCCCCAAGACGGAGCTCATTCACTGGCGTACCAAGAACCAGCCTGGCTTCCCTTACATTATCCCCATATACTTGGATGGGCAGGTCTTCCATCCTGCCAGCTCCCTCAGGTGGCTGAGTTACTGGCTCACCCCATCCCTCTCCATATCAACTCACTTCTCCAAAAGACTTGCACTCGCTCAAGGTGCCTTCTCTACTGTCCGCAGGCTTTCCCCACTGGGGGCTAGCCTCTCCCACCACCTTTGCTACCGCCTTGCTGTCTCCCTCCTCCACCCCACCCTCACCTATGGGGCTGATCTCTTCAAACCCTCCCACGGAATGCTACAGCACATGGACGTCTTCAGGCACCAGATCCAGAGATGGGTTACCAATTGCTTCTGCTCTACGAGACTCTCTGTCCTCTCTCTTGAGAGCTGCCTCCCTCCTTCGGCCTCCTCTGCGCCCATCGCCGTAGGCTTGCTGCGCTCAGACTGGCATGTGGCCCACCCACGATCAACCTAGCCGCAGGCCAGCCCCCCCTGGACTTTCCCTCGTCCTTCACCCCTTTGCCACGTGCTGATGTCACAGCTCCCTGTCCTCCTCCTCCTCCACTCCATGCCATGCGTGCCGCCTATACTGTCCATGGGAGGCGGGCGCACCAGATCCTCATCAACGACTGGGGAGAGGCCTGCCCTCCCCCACACTACTACCCATACAAACGGTTCCTGTCCCCTCACCCTTTCATGAGCCTCGGCAAATTCATGGCGGCCCGCATTCACCAAATGCGTGCTCATAAGAGCTACCTACCCCTTCATACCTCCTGGGCCTCCAAAGGGGAGTCACCCTCTGTCCACAATGCTGGGACTTCAACGAAGACTTCCTGCACGCCACACTCTCCTGCACAGCCACTGCTGATGCCCGCAGACACCACCTCCAAGCTGTCGTGGGGATGGGCGCAGACAACCCAATTTGGTATTCTATACCACTCCTCCTCAACCTGGTCGGCTATTCACAAGAGACACAGGTCGGCTTCCCTCCGGACATGTTGCTATCCCCCCCCTCATCGCCACCTCCTTTGGTTACCTCAACCCCCATTGGATCCCCCGCCCGTACTTTCCTTTTGTCCCCAAGTTCTTGATAATTTGTGGTTTTTCCTCACCTGACGGCTTGGTTTCTGTATGTTTCCTAGGCTGGTTTTTCCTTTCTTGAGTTTACCGTGCGTGGTGTTTGGACCGTTACCTGTACCATTGGAGCTTCCTGTACCGTTGTTTTCCTTTGTTTTTGGTTTTGGAATTAAGGTTTTGTTTATGCCATAGCTATCGCTGCATGCAAGTTCTTGTACCTTAACAACGAATATATAATATAAAAAAAGAAAAAAAAAAAGAAAAAAAAAAAAAGAGTAACACAGATAGCTAGCTCTTCACGCAACCGCCTAAGTTACTTCCTATGTTATATTTTACCTATTAGTTCAATCTATACTTTATTTTTATCACGACCATCCGTTTAAATCAACGACCAAAAGGTGATTCAAGGAAAGTATCGCTATGGAGCAGTCGCAAGGGCTAGGAGTGAGAGGACTTAGCGTTCCCAAGGCGACATAAGGCTCCAAGACCTGACGAGTGGTAAGACGAGCGGTACATATCGTTACCTGTTGCAGTTGAGAAAGATAATATTCCTTGTCCGGCAGACTAGGGATAGGTTTGTAACACGATACCTTGATATCCCTGCACTTTCCAGGGAACAAGTACCTCAGCCTTGCAGATATGTTAACGCAGCCTTCCCACCTCCGGCTTCACCAGCCCTAGACCCCTCTACAGTGAACCTCAATCTTTCTGGAATACAGCAAAATCCGATAAGGCCAAGACCTTCCTTGGTAGCCTTCACTCATGCCTGATGCGAAAATTCCGCTCAGCTATTTTAGAACTCTTGATAATGACCATCTTTTCCGGTGAGTCCTAGAAGCCACTGTCTAGCTTACTATTCAATACAAGATGGCCTCCTCATAGCTGACAATACCTCCAGCTATTCCAACCTCTATATTCCTATGTGACCCTTAGATAGAGGTGTATCCCAATGAGATTTCATCCTTAAAACAGTTCATGAAAGCCTAGGATACTTTTCAGCTCACAAGGCCTAGCAGTACAACGCTTGTTTCTTCTGGTGGCCTCAGATGTAGCAGGAGTTTATAGCCTACAGTCGGTCTTGTTATCAATGTCAGATCAACAAAGAACTCACCATACTTACAGCAGGTAGGTCTCTAGCCCTACCAGCAACTGAAAAAGCGTAGCAATCTCTTGCTATCGATTTTGCTGGCTCCTTCAACAAGTCAAATAACTTTACAACTATCATCGTTATTATCGATCGCATTATCTCCTACACTTATCTCATGCCACTTCAAGACTTAGCCACCTTTGAAAAGGTATTTAGATAGCTCAAGAAGACGATATTTGATGTTCATGGATATCTCCTAAGCATAGTACTGGACCAAGTCTACCACTTTACCTCTAAGTTCTAGTCTCAGATGATGAAGTCAATGGGAATCCAGGTCGGGATGGCAATTCAATTCCATGACCAAACTAATAGCCAGGTAGAGCACCGGATTCGTACCCTTAAACAGATGATAAGGAACTTCATCAATAAATGACAGAATAACTATTCTGATACCCTCTCAGTGATAGGAACAGCAATGAATCGCTCCGCCTATCAATCATTAGGAATATCTCCATATCAAGCACTCTATGGACGCTGTTGGAAGCTCTTCAATCATGTTCACAGATCAGGCAGCAAAGTACCAGCAGTGGACGAGATCCTAAATTCCCAGGGAGCCAGTAGGATGGAAGTTGAAATAGCCAGAAAGCATGCCATATTCAGGGAAACTGTGCAAGCAGATAAGAGAAACCACTATCGAAGACTATTCATCATTGGCACCAGAGCTCTTTCTAGAGGACGCTCTTACCCCTCCGCCCCTGGAAGATTGCACAAGCTAGAGCCTCCCTGGTTTGTACCCTTTGAGGTCCTAGAGCATAGCTCTAGTAGTGATAACTACAAGCCAGAAGTGCCTAAGATAATGGTGTGCCTGGAGTCATATTTTCACATCTCATGCCTCAAGTAATACTATGAGAACGATCCAAATATCTTTACATCTACGAAGATAGATAGGCCAGCTCTTATACTAATCACAATCCAGAAGAATAGGAACAGGACAAGATATTGGATTTTGGCCGACAGAACAACAATGTCGAATTCCTGGTAAACTAGAAAGGGAATGAAAGGACAGATAACTCTTAGAAAACTATTGAGAACCTGGAGAACTCAATAGATATTATAGGAGAATATTGGAAAGTAAACCACGGTACAGAACCAATGCCTAAGATCAAGTCCTACTATGTCAGGATTGCTTGGGAGCCTATGGAACTATTTCCAATCCCTTACCCTAGAACCATAGTAACCAATGATTTCCCAGAGCCCTATAACGATGAGGAATATGATGCTGCATGCTTGAATTATGGCTACTTCAACACTGATGATGACTCTATGCTCTGGCATTGGGAGAGTGGTGAGGAGGCCTATAGCCTTAGAAGAAGATTGTAATAGGGGCACCATGTAGGAAGATAGATCCCAAGGTTGCTACCGCACTAAAGACTCAAAGTAAAGTTCATGGAAGGTAAAGGTTTAGATAATTGAATCAAAAATTATAAAACTTGATATCGTTGAGTAAGAGCTTAACATAATTCAAGTTCTTCACAAGAGGATAGTTGGTTATCAGAGTAGAGTGCCAATCGCGTTTATATAAGTAGAATTAGAAAGGCTATTGACTCCCATTCCTACTCCGACTATAAATGAGCACCCTTCTCCATTCAGGGTTTTTTCAACTCTGGACTTACTTAGAGTCAGCACCGGAAGTCTGCAAATCGTTTGGATAAAGTGAGTACACAAATTGTACAATCCTATGCTGTCAGCAGACTTGCAACAGGTAACTACTTATCAGTAGGTTAGATGAATATAACTGTGCCGTCCTTATAGTCCAGTATCAGGCATGGTGTCAAACTTAGCATCCAAGGTAAGAGTACTATTGCAACGAGTAGTACTAGGCGAAGAGCTACTAGTACATTTAGGCCTATGCCTACATTGTATTGATAGCCGAACCCTATGGTTCTTTTCGCCCAATGCCAATAGAGGAGTGGAGAGGTCAAGAGGTAAAGTAATTGAATAGGAAAGAACTTAGATAGTTGTGTGCTGAGTCCTAATGACTGCCAGGTCTTTTTTTTTTTTTTTTTTTATATCAAATATATATTGTTAAGGAACAAGAACTTGCGTGCAGCGCTAGCTGTGGCATAAACAAAACCTTAATCCCAAAAACCAAAAACAAGGGAAACTATCGGCACATAACACTCCAACAGGGCAGGTAACTGTCCATACACCACATACGGTAAACTCAAGTAAGGAAAAACCAGCAAGGAAACATACAGAAACCAAGCTTCAAGTAAGGAAAAACCCTAGGTTCAAAGAATATGGGGAGGAAAAAAGAGGGCGGGCAGGAGACCCTGGGGGGGTGGGGGCAACCAAAGGAGGCGGAGAGGAGGGAGGCGACAGCAGCATGTCAGGCGGGAAGCCAACCTGCATCGCACGTAAATAGACAAGCAGGGTGAGGACGAGAGGTATGGTGGAGCAGATGGGGTCGGTCGGACCTATCCTCATGCGGCATTGTAGGTGGCGCCTGGTGGCATCAGTGTTGGCCGAGCAGCTGAGTATGGCATGCTAGAAGTCTTTATCATAGTCCCAGCATCGTGGACAGAGGGTGCGCTCCCCGTCAGAGGCCCATGAGGTGTGGAGGGCCAGGTAGCTCTTGTGGTAAAGCATCTGGTGAATGGGGCCCACGATGAACTAGCCCAAGCACAAAAAAGGATGTGGGGACAGGGACGGTTTGTTTGGTAGTGTAATGGAATCCTACTATGTTTCTACTATTACTACTGACTAGATGTTGGTTATTACTGATTTGGGTTTATACCTGATAGGCAAAACTATTTGGTTGACCCTTCCTACTTGGTTATAACTTCCTAACTGGTTATTCTTTCCTTATTTCATTTATCACTACACCTCCTTGCTTCTACCCATTTGAGTATCACTATGCTCCTGCTATACCTAGTGGATTTGTATAGTATTAGCGATCTCTTGTACCTTCTTGTATGGATTCCATTACTTGTTTTGATAGCTCCATCCTGACGCTTTTGACAAACTGTTTTCAGAATATGGTTACCTTGTTATGCTGCCTCTATTAGCATGTTGTTGGACAGGATGTTTGCGCTTTTCTTTAGTTTTCCTAGCTACAATCTTTTGTATTTAGAGAGCCTGCAATCCCTTAAGGATTCAGACTCTCAAGCCTTACACGACTATCATCTTTCATACTACAAGTAGAACGGTAACTCTACTAGTTCCATACCCTTTACCTTGTCTATTGAAGACCTATCCATTGACGCTTCTCCCCTTATTCTAATACTATCTTTAGAGTCCCTTTGGGATTCTCATGATACTTGGGAGTAGATTGCATTTTTTGACCTAGACTCAAGTATATCTTTGATCTTCGGCAGCGGACTGATCAACCTTCTGCTACCTTGACCGTGCAGTTCTAGTACACCTCCATGTTTCCAAGAAGGCCTACAGCGGACTCCTAGCATGACCAGCTCACTCTATCTACCAACCATTTCACTTCCTAGAGATGCCAGAATGCACTTCATTTGAGTATTGGTAGCATCCTCCTCAGGACCCCAAAGTCAAGTGCCAGTACCCCCACCTGCACCACCAGCTGAGGATTCAGAACTATCTTCTCTAGATAGCTGCAGCAGCGAAGAAGAGAACCAAGACCAAGCCCAAGACCAAGAACAAGTCCAAGAACAAGTCCAAGAACAGCTCCACCAAGAAGTATAATCCAAGAAAGAACCAAGCTCAGAATCAGAATCAGAATCCGGTCCAGAGGACGATCCAGCACCAGCACCCCCAGCTTCGCCACCTAGACCATCTAGTCAACCAAGAGAACCAAGAGAACCAAGCCCTTTACCAGACAATTTACCTAGCCCACAGAGACCACCTAGTCCACCAAGTCCACCTAGCAATCCAAGCCCAGTACCCAATGCCATGTCTGTCCCCCTCGAGGAAAATAATCTTCCTAAATGGCCAGCACCATTTGCATTCACAGGAGAAGGAAAAGATTGAGACCCTTTGTAAATCAACTCATGGTTCAACACTGTCCATAGATACATCGCCAGCTTTGGCATAACAGAAGATGCCCCTGAAGTACTGCAATACTGTGAAGCCTATTGCATAGAGAAAACCCTCGCAAAATTCAGCCAGTATGAAGCTTCCCAAGGAGACCACACAGTTGCTGGACTGAAACACAAATTCGAGGCCTAATTCCTTCCTTCCATATCCACTGGTACTATCTATGAACAGTGGCTACCTGTCAAGAAAACTACTGGCTGAAAAACAGCACAGATTACCAATACTCTAATCAGACTTGAAAGCTTGAGAGACAGTCTTCCCCATGGAACAATTTCGGACTATTCAGCGAAGCAGAGACTCCGAGATGCCATGGGTATCAAGCTCTAGCGAGAGGTGAAACCATACATTACTTCTGACACCACCATTGACCAGCTAGTGGAGATAGCAGAAAAGTGAGATGCAATTGCCCACTCTGCAAGACTGTATAGAAATCGTCAAGGAAATGCAACCTCTAATGCAGTTTCCCAACAAGCACACAAGCAGCCCCAGAATAACACATCGAAATCAACCAAGGTTCTCCAACTATACCTCTCAGCATCCAAGAGTATCCGGGGCTGATGAGAATCGGCGCAGAAGAGACAATAACTGTTACTATTGGGGAAAACATAGACACTACTCCGATAACTACTTTGAGAACAAGTAGCTTAAGAGCATCTAGCAGCGAGGGAATAGAGGCCCTAGCGGAACCAGGAGACCCCAGATTGTCAGGAGAACATACCACACCCAGGAAGACGATCTCATAGCAAAGGAATAAGTTACAGTTACTACAAACTATGCAGGACCTGGTGGAACTCGATCCCTAGCCCTCGAAGCATACACCATAGTCAATGGCCACAAAGCAAAGGGACTATTCAATACAGGAACCACAGGAGACAACTTGATATCAGGCAAGTTTGTCACTACCTACCAAATCCCTACCAGAGACTACGAGACTCCTATCAACCTGCAGATGGCAGTTAAAGGTTCACGCTCAGCAATCAACTCTCTTGCAAAGCCTGTCATACAGATTGACAAGGAAAGCGGCAATATCTCTGAAGCCCTAATCTGTTCTCTGGACAACTATGATATCTTCCTAGGAACACCTTACCTTACTGCACACCATGCTGTGCTTGATTGCGGAAAATCTATTCTCACCTTCCCTGACAAAGGAATCACCTTGACCTGCAAGAAAGCAACCCATGCACGATTATCAGCAATGAATGAAGCAGATGCACCTGCCTTCATTTCCAAGTTTCCTACTGTATTCTCATGCAAGAAAACAATGGAATTAGCACTCTTGAGAGATGTTAACCACCACATCCAGATGAAAGACACAATTTCAGACCAAAGTTCGAGATTCTTCACATTCCCTGACATCATCATGCCAGCATACACAGCATTAATCGAAGACTGGAATGGTAAAGGAATCATTTACCCAAGCGAGGCACACAACCTTGTCAACATATTCCCAAAACTGAAACCCAATGGTGAAATCAGACTGCTTGCAGACCTAGTACCCAGGGATGATATCACTATCAAGAACTATGAAGCGATTCCCAACCAAGCCATGATACTCAGTACTGTTGTCAGAGCAAAGTTCAGATCCACCATAGACCTAGCAAACTGGTACTTCAAAATTCGAGTTCTCCCTAGCGATGCAAAATACAACAGCATCAAGACACCCTTTGGATCCTTTGCAGGCAGAGTTATGCTGCAAGGAGATGCCAGTGCCCCTGCTACAGCTATGAGAGTCATAGAGTTTATCCAAGATGGATTTATTGGAAAGTTAGTTTGGGCATACATGGATGACATTACCATCTACTCAGAAACAGTTGAGGACCATATTTCACACATCAGATCAGTCTTAGGAAGACTGAAGCTCCACCAAATCAAAGCATCACCATCCAAGTGCAAATTCTTCACCACCAAGCTCTCACTCCTACGATATGCTATAGATGAAAGAGGAATACCTGCAAATCCAGAAAGAATTCGATCCTTTCATGACTGGCCCACACCAAAATCAAAAAAGGATGTTCATACCTTTATAGGAGTTGTGATATATCATGAATAATTCCTCCCACACCTTGCCTCCACCACTGCCCCCCTCTCGGACCTAATTTCCCAAGATTTGTTTGAATGGCGACCCCTACATGCGGAAGCCTTCAAACAGGTAAAGCACCGAGCCAAGGTGACAATTCAGCTCCGCCCCATCTCATATGAGACATCAGCTGATCCAATATTCCTCATTACTGACGCCTCTAAGGTTGAATCAGGAGCATAGGTTGCCCAAGGACACTTCCCTTAGAAAGCATACCCTGCCGCATTCCACAGCAGAAAGTTTGCAACAAGTCAGCTACACTACCCATCCATGAATTGGAACTTTTGGCGATTGTGGATGCCATTGAGGCATTCCACCCGATTCTATATGCCACCAAGTTCACGGTTGTGTCTCACAACAAGGCACTATCCTTTTTTCAGAAACAGAGTGACCTACCTTACCGCCAAAATGGATGGCGCATGTTCCTGCACTCCCATGATTTCGATATCATACACAGACCTGGCAAAGACAATGTCCTTGCAGATGCATGATCAAGGATCTATGAAGCCACCCCAGCTGAACAAGGCCAAATACTCGAAGACCCTACATAAAGGAAGCCTATAATAACCCCCTCCTCCGCCATGTACAGCGTAGCAAGACACTACCTCAACATCGCCCATTCCCTAGACCCTTCTTCTTCCCTCACTCTTCAAGTACCCGCTCGCATTCTTGCTCCTGAAAACCACTCCCTGTGGAACTCACATTATAGCACCAGCTCAAACCCCTCCTGCTTCCAAGAAGCTAGTCACTACTAAGATTCTGAAGAACAAGCCATGGACAAAGCAGCAAATACCCTCGTGCTTGCTACCAATGCCATTCAAGGTTGTGAAATCATCGAGACCTCCTCCTATCTCAGCAACCCTCAAGAGCCATCCCATGCCGCAGTGCTTATTGAGCTAGCTAAAGCTCAACTCTCTAGCCTTGCGGCGAGAATTCACAATACTCCAGGAGATATGGACCAATGACTGCATCCAGATGCTATCACCAACTTTTTTACACCAATCCAGGATTCGTGTAACGCCTCCCTGGGTGTATCAGGCACCAAGAGGAATGCGTCTCGGTAAAGTATAACAATAGTAACTCAGATCCCAAACAATCGGGACTTCAAGTGAGTATTACTACCGGAGATCTCGATAAGTTGTTTAACAGCCGTCAATTACTATATCGCCAGCTTCGCTAAGTCCTAGACTTACGTGCTGTGGTTTCGTGCGAACTGAAAAGAAGTAACTACTCAACCAAGTATATTGAAACTCTGTCTGTCGAAGTCTGCCCTTATCTAAGCTCCCGAGGGGCAGTCTTAAATACATGATCTCGCTTTTCCAAAGCTTTCCATCTCCTTCCATTTGATTTCCAATCAACGGATATAACCAAGCTCCGCTTGTAAAGTCCTCAAATAAAACAAATGCCTCATGCACCTAATGGTACAACAAACAAAATATGTATCATCCCGATACATAAAACCAAACATAAAACATATCAGGTGTCAGCCTGATACATGAAACCCAACATAAAACAAATTAAGTATCAAACGATACTTGAAACCAATAACAAAATAAACTAACCCCTTACTAGCTCTGCTAGTTTCCGTTAGCCTTGTCAGCCTTAATAATAGTAAGCAATACAGATTACAATTCGTTTAAACCAAATTGGAATCCCTTGCAGTCACCACCTCCGAAAATATCGCTCCCAGCAGCACACTTGCTGAACCTGACTCGCAGCCCACAACACTCCCTCCTCGACCCCCAGTCAATGAACTGGACCGATATATTGAATTTAATAGACAAAGGGCCATACACTGGACTGCCTGTGTCGGGGGCGAATGCCAAACCCACATAAATGGAAAGAATACAGGATACTTTCCCCTGGATCTCGCGATATTCTAGGACCCTTATCTCTTTACTCTTCCTCCAACTTTGTTTCCCTTCATCATCACAAGCGCCGAGCAGAGTATAGATGGGCTATTCCTCCTCTCCTACACGATGATGATGGCTACCCAGTCTTTCATACAGTTATTAATAAGGGAAAAGACCGAGATATACCAATATCGATCAACGATGGAACCTACCTACCCCGGAAGCACCTGTCGTTTATTAGGACAGCTTCTTTGATCATCCGTCTTCTCTGCTAGACCTTCGCGCTTTTCAGCTTACCAACTACCGGAAAGGAAAGTGGTACTGCAGTATTCGAAATGCTACTCAGAATGACCCTTGCCGGGTAATAGTTACCAAGGCTATCGCCCACCCTGACTGGCTCTTATATGATGGAGTTCTCATCAGAAAGGGGAAGGATAACAGTAGAGACTGTCCTTATGTCCCCTTTGAGGCAAGCTATCAAGGTGCTAACATCAAAAGCGAAATTGTGAGCATTACCCATGAACAAATAGGACATATGGGCTGGCAGAAATGTTTTGAATATGCTTCAAGACACTTCTATTGGCTCTCCATGAGGAATGATTTTAAAGACTATGTCTGCAGATGCCACCTATGCCAGCTCAATAAGCAACGTACCACTGTTCCTCTAGGATCAGTCACCCCCCTTCCTGTCCTCAGACAGCCATTGTTGTCCCTTGCAAGTGACTTTGCAGGACCCTTCCTTGGCGATTCCAATCTTGAACTCATCATGGTTGTCTTGGATCTATTCAGTAACTATACCAGCCTCATGCCAGTCTCCCAGAATATCACATCTATCGAAACAGCATATACTCTCATCGAGCTAGTCTTCTCCGTTCATGGTTTCCATACCTCCCTAGTCTCAGACAGAGACGCCAAGGTTACCTCACGCTTTTGGACACAGCTTATGGCAAATCTCAATGTTGATCTCAACATGGCTACAGCTTACCATCAACAGACCAATAGACAGACTGAGCGCAGAATCAGAACTGTTCGCCAATGTCCTAGGAACTATGTTAATCCTAAAGTACCCAGGTGGGTTCGCCACCTACTATAAGTCCAGACTGCAAATAATGAAGCTCCCAGCGATAGTACAGAACCCTTATTCTTCGAAATCACTTTTGGCAGACTACCAAACCTCCTCCCTAGCGTAAGAGTTCTTCCAACGTCAGTACCAGCAGCAGACAAGATTGCTTCACAGATCATGAGGAACTAACAACTCATCAGATATGCACTCAAGATGGCCGGAGCACGCCAAACCACCTCGAGCGAAAACAGAAGAAATGATGGACCGCCAATCATCTTAAATGAAACTGAAGTTATCCTCAAGTCAGCACCCTATGTTCATAAGGTTTGACAAAATCACAAACTAGTTGGACCTTGGTTAGCACCCTTCTCAGTAAGCGAAGGACCAGACAGATATAAGAACTACAAACTCATACTCCATCCAGTGATGGAAGCAATCCACCCATAGATACATCACCGCCATCTTCGTATTTACCTAAGATCCAACACATTCACCTTCCCAGGAACACCTGAACCCATATCCAAGGATCCTGTTACCATCAATGCCAATGGACCAGAGCAAGGGGAAATTGCAAAGATATTGAAAGATCGAATCTATCGGAGAAAAGATAGTCCTTCATTTATTAGAAAGGCAAGGACGAAATCAAAGTTACATGGGAACTCCTCTAGAGCCCAGAAGGCACCAGCACCCTCATCAGATCCTACTGGTTCAATAACTACAATGAATCTATACCTTTCAGACTCCCTTTCACCTATCGCGAGACTTTCTCTACCTCAATATTCAGAAACTAGATTATACCCCCCTCTTACTTGAGCTTGACCCTGACGGATTTTGGAAACTGCTTCAAGACTTAGACTACTCAGAATCTCATACCAGCACCACACTCTCCACCTTTGATAAATCTGAGATGGAAGGCTAACTGCTTACTGGTTTTGTCTTCACTACTATGGGGCTAATAAAGGTGTAAGGTCTGGACACCAGTGATGGATATATGTTTACTGGTAAGTTATATGTTTTGAAATTGTTTAAATTATGTGTATAGGCACAATCTTATAGGATGAGTACGAAAATATACCACAGTATTAAGAGTATACTATGTGCACACTTGTGTGACAAGTATTGTAGTATGAAGGTAGATTGGTAGTAGTTCTTGTCCTTAATTAACTCAAACAAAGTAGGTGGCAACCAGCTATTTATACAGGTGCGTATCCTCCTTGTACTCAGTAACAAAATATGCAAAACGTTGTAAGAAATATAAGTGCGAACATGTTTGACCCTGACAAACTACCAAGGATATCCCAATAAAATATGTGTAATCTGAAGTGGTGTGTGCGAAATAAATGGAAAGATAACACCTGATACATGACCGGTAAAAGGTCTCTATACATGGAAAGATAACTGAGAAATCCCGCACATAACATTAGAAATATATGCATTAATCCTAAAACATTATCATGAAATATAACCAAGAATATGATCTGTAGTAATGTCCCTAGATTTCCTGAGTAAACTAGAAATAACCAATCAGAGACATAAACAATATTACCGTAGGAAATATACATATGAAACAAATTGAAGAATTGAAACAGAAATTAAGTGGAATGCTCCAAAGGCGGGTTCGTTATTAAGCCCTTTAGGATATTCCTTGTTTGATTTGTTTATTTGATTTCATTTAAGGGGAATGTAATGGAATCCTACTATGTTTCTAGTATTACTACAGACTTGATGTTGGTTATTACTTATTTTGTTTATACCTGATAAGCTCTACTATTAGGTTGTCCCTTCCTTTGTGGTTATGACTTCCTAAATGCTTATTCTTTCCTTGTTTCGCTAATCATTCACTCCTCCTTGCGTCTACCTATTTGGGTATGACTATCCTCCTGCTATACCTACTTGACTTGTATAGTTTTTGCGATTGCTTCTCCCTACTTGTTTATCTTCCATTACTTGTTTGGTTAGCTCCCGCCTGTCGCTTTAGACACTCTGTTTTGGGAATATAGTTACCTTGTTATGCTACCTCAGTTAGGATTTTTGGTGGACAGGATGTTTGCGCTTTAGTTTAGCTTTCCTAGGTACAATCTTTTGTATTTAAAGAGCCTGCAATCCCTTAAGGATTGGGACTCTCAAGCCTCACAGGACTATCATCTTTAATACTACAAGTTGAACTGTCACTATATTGGTTCCATACCTTTTACCTTGTGTATTGAAGACCTATCCATCATAGCTTCTCCTCCTATCCTTTTAATATCTTTAGAGTGCCTTTGGCATTCTAGAGATCCTTGGATATAGGTTACATCTACCTTTGCCTTTCAATTTGCTCTTGGTTTACCATAGAGGATGCTTTGCAGTGTTAGGCTAATTTCCAAAGGTGATGGAGGAGCTTCTGCTAGTGCTGTAGGCTCCTATCTTGAACCTTGTTACATTATATCTCTCTGCTAACTGTACCACTAAATTTGTAACGGAATCCAACTATGTTTCTAGTATTACTACTGACTTGATGTTGGTTATTACTTATTTGAGATTATACCTGATAAGCGCTACTATTTGGTTGTCCCTTCCTAATTAGTTATGACATCCTAACTGGTTATTCATTCCTTGTTTCACTTATCACGACCTATCCTTGCTTCTACCCATTTGGGTATCACTATCCTCATGTTATACCTACTGGTTTTGTATAGTATTAGCGATCTTTAGTTCCTTCTTGTTTGGATTCGATTAGTTGTTTTGTTAGCTCCTGCCAGTCGCTTTTTACCCTCTCTTTTCGGAATATGGTTACCTTGTTATGCTGCCTCTATTAGCATGTTTTTGGACAGGATGTTTGCACTTTGGTTTAGTTTTCCTAGCTACAATCTTTTGTATTTAAAGAGCCTGCAATCCGTTAAGGATTCAGGCTCTCAAGTCTCAGAGGATTAGCATCTATAATACTACCAGTTGTACCGTCACTCTATTAGTTCGATACCTTTTACCTTTTCTATTGAAGACCTATCTATCGACGCTTCTCCCCCTATCCTAATAGTATCTTGAGAGTCCCTTTGGAATTCTCACGAAACTTGGGAGTAGGTTACATTTTTTGACCTAGGCTCAAGTATACCTTTGTTCTTCGTCACAGGATTGATCACCCTCTACCTACCTTGATGCTGCAGTTCTAGTATACCTCCCTGTTTACAAGAAGGCTTTAAGCGGACTCCCGGCGAGACCAGCTCACCCTAGCTAGCTACCATTTCTCTTCCAAGAGATACCTGAAGGCACTTCACTAGAGGATCGGTAGCATCCTCCTCAGGACCCCAAAGTCAAGCGCTAGTAGCACCACCTGCCCCACCATCTGAGGATCGAGAACTATCTTCAATAGATAGCAGCAGCAGCGCAAAAGAGGACCATGACTATGCCTAAACTCCACACCAAGTCCAAGACCAAGACCAAAACCAAGTCCAAGTCCAAGTCCAAGAACAAGTCCAAGAACTGCTCCACCAAGAAGTCCAATCCAAAAAAGAACCAAGCTCAGAATCGGAATCAGATCCCGGTCCAGTGGACGCTCCAGGACTAGCACCCACACCTTCGCCACCTGGACCACCCAGTCTACCAAGAGAACCCAGAGACCCAAGCCCTATACCAGACGATTTACCTAGTCCACAAAGACCACCTTGTCCTCCAAGTACTCCTAGCAATCCAAGCCCTGCACCCAACACCATGTCAGTCCCCCCAGAGGGAAATAATCATCCTAAATAGCCTGCACCATTTACATTCACAGGAGAAGGAAAAGATCGAGACCCTTTGAGAATCATCTCTTGGTTGAACACTGTCCATCGATACCTCGCGAGCTTTGGCATAACTGACGATACCCCTGAAGCACAGCAATACTATGGAACCTATTGCTAAGAGAAAGCCCTCGATAAATTCACCCAATATGAAGCATCCCAAGAAGACCACACAGTTACTAGACTCAAACAGAAATTCGAGACCTACTTCCTTCCTTCCACATCCATAGATACCATCTATGAACAGTGGCTACAAGTCAAGACAACTACCAGCGGAAAAACAGCACAGATTACCGACACTATAATCAGACCTGACACCTTGAGAGAGAGTCTCCCCCCTGGAAAGATTTCGCGCTATTCTGCAAAGCAGAGACTCCTAGATGCCATAGATATCAAACTCAAGCGAGAGGTGAAACCATACATTACTTCTGACACCACCATTGACCAGCTCTAGGAGATAGCAGAAAAGCGAGATGCAATTGCCGACTATACAGGACTATAAGGAAATCGTTAAGGAAATGCAACCTCTAATGCAGTTTCCCAACAAGCACCCAAGCGCCCCCAGAATAACACCCAGCGAAATCAACCAAAGTTCCCCAACAATACCTCTCAGCATCCAAGTGTATCCCAGTCTGAGAAGGATCGGTGCAGAAGAGACAATGACGGTTACTATTATGGAAAGCATAGACTACTCTAATAACTGCTTTGAAAAGAAGAAGCTTAGGAGCATCCAGCAGTAAGGAAATGGAGGCTCTAGCGGAACCAGGAGCCCCCAGAATGTCAGCCGAACATACCACACCCAGGGAGATGATCCCAAAGCAAAGGAATCAGTCACAGTTACCACAAACCATGCAGGACCTAGTGGAACTCAATCCCAAGCCCTCGAAGCATACATCACAGTCAATGGCCACAAAGCAAATGCACTATTCGATACAGGAACTACAGGAGACAACTTGATATCACGAAAGTTTGTCACCACCCACCAAATACCTTCCAGAGACCTGGAGACTTCTTTCAACCTGAAGATGACAGTTAAAGGATCACGCTCAGCTATCAACTATGTTGCAAAGCCTGTCATACAGATTGACAAGGAAAGCGGCAATATCTCTGAAGCCCTAATCTGTTCCCTGGACAACTAAGATATCTTCCTAGGAATGCCTTACCTTACTGCACACTATGCGATAATAGATTGCAGAAAATCTATTATCACCTTTATCTGCAAGAAAGGGACTCATGTACGATTTTCAGCCATGAATGAAGCAGATTCCCCTGACTTGATATCCGAGTTTCCTACTGTATTCCCAGACAAGAAAACAGCGGAATTACCACCCTTGAGAGATGTCAACCAGCACATCCAGCTGAAAGATACAATATCTGGCCAGAATCCGAGATATTTCACAATCCCTGACAAGATTATACCAGCATACAGGGCAGTAATCAAAGACTGGAAAGCCAAAGGTATCATTTACTCAAGCGAGGCACACAACCCAGTCAACATATTCCAAAAGATGAATCCCAATGGCCAAATCAGACTGCTTGCAGACCTTGTAACCAGGAATGATATTACTATCAAGGACCATGGAGCCATTCCCAACCAAGGCATGATACTCAGTACTGTTGCTAGAGCAAAGTTCACATCCACCAAAGACATAGCAAACTGGTACTTCATAATTCGACTTCTCCCCTACGATGAGAAATACAACAATATCAAGACACCCTATAAATCCTTTGCATGCAGAGTTATGCTGCAAGGAGATGCAAACGCCCCTGCTATATCTATGAGAGTTATACAATTTGCCCTAGATGGATTTATTGGAAAGTTTGTTTGGGCATACATGGATGACCTTACCATCTACTCTGAAACAGTTGAGGACCGTATTTCGCACATCAGATTGGTCTTACGAAGACTGAACCTGCACCAAATCAAAGCTTCACCAGCCATGTGCAAATTCTTCGCCACCAAGATCTCACTCCTAGGACATGTCATAGATGAAAGAGGAATTCATGCAAACTCTGAAAAATTTGATACATCTAAGACTGGCCCATACCAAAATCGAAAATGGATATTCAGACCTTTGCTGGAGTTGTGATGTATCATGCACAGTTCCTTCCACACCTTGCCTCCAACACTGCTACCCTCAAGGACCAAATTTCCCAAGATGTATTTGATTGGCGTCCCCTGCATGAGGAAGCCCTCAAACAGGTTAAGCGCCTGGCCAAGGAGACAAATCTCCTCCGCCCCATCTTATATGAGACATCACCTGAGCCAATATACCTCATTCCTGACGCCTCTAATGTTGGATCAGGAGCATAGGTTGGCCAAGGACCCTCCCCTGAGATAACATACCCTGCCACATTCCACAGCAGGAAGCTTGCTACAAGTCAGCTGCACTACCCTGTGCATGAATTGAAACTTGTGGCGATTGTGGATACCATTGAGGCATTCCATGCGATTCTATATGGCACCAAGTTCACTGTTATATCTGACAACAAGGTACTATCCTTGACACAGAAGCAGAGAGACCTGTCTTATTGCTAAACTAGGTGGCTCCTGTTCCTTCAATTCTATAATTTCGATATTATACACAGACATGGCAACGACAAAGTCCTTGCAGATGCACTATCAAGGATCTATGACGACACCTCAGCTAAAGAATACCAAATACTAGAAGACCCTATAGAAAAGAAGCCTATGAAGACCACCTCCTCCGCCATGAAGAGTGTATCAAGACACTACCTCAAATCGCCCATGCACTAGACCCTTCTTCTGCCCAGACTCTTCAAGTACCCTCTGGCATTCTAACCCCTGAACACCACTCCATGTGGAACTCACACCATGGCACCAGCTCAAACTCCTCCTGCTTCTAAGAAGCGAGTCACTACTCAGATTCTGTTGAACAAGCTATGGATAAAGCAGCAAATACCCTCATGCTTGCAACCAATGCCATTCAAGGTTGTAAAATCGTTGACACCTCCTCCTATCCCAGCAACCCTCTAGAGCAATCCCATGCTATAGTACTCCTTGAGCGAGCTAAAGCTCAACTGTGTGGCCTTGCGGTGAGAATTAACAATCCTCGAGGAGATATGGACCAACCTCTGTATCCAGATCCTATCAGCAACTGCTTTAAACGAATCCATGATTCTATCACCCAACTGGAATCACTTGCAGTTACCACCTCCAGAAATGTCGCCCCCAGCAGAACACCTACAGAACCTGACCCTCTTCTCACACCAATCCCTCCCCGACCCTGAGTTAATGAACTGGACCGATTCCTTGAATATAATAGACACAGTGCCATGTACTGGACTGCCTGTATCTGAGACGAATGCGCAAGCCACATAAATGGAATGAATACAGGATACTTTCTCTAAGGATCTTGCGATATTCCAGGACCCTTGCCTCTTTACTCTTCGTCCAACTTTTTCTCCCCTCATCATCCCAAGCGCAGAGAAGAGCACAGATGGGCTATCCCTCCTGCCCTCCACGATGATGATGGCTACCCAGTCTTGCTTACAGTTATTGATAAGGGAAAATAAAGAGAAATACCAGATATCGACCAAGGATGGGACCTACATACCCCAGAAGTACAAGTCGATTATGCTGACAGCTTCTTTGATCTTCCCTCTTCTCAGCTTGACCTTCACGCTTTTCTGCTTACCAACTACATGAAAGGAAAGTCGTACTCCAGGATTCCAAATGCTTCCCAGAATGACCCTATCCTTGAGGTACTAACCAAGGCTATCGACTACCCTGACTGGCTCTTATATAATGTAGTTCTCATCAGAAAGGAGAAGGATGACAGTAGAGACTATCCTTATATCCCCTATGATACAAGCTATCAAGGCGCTAACATCAGAAGCGAAATTGTGCGCATTGCCGATGAACCAATGGCATATATGGGCTGCCAGAAATGTTTTGAATATGCTTCAAGACACTTCTACTGTCTCTTCATGATGAACGATTATAAAGACTATGTTCGCAGATGCCACCTATGCCAACTCAATAAGCAACCTACCACTGTCCCTGAAGGATCAGTCACCCCCCTCCATATCCCTGGACAGCGATTCTCGGCCCTTGCAATTGACTTTTCAGGACCCTTCCCTAGCAAATCTAAGCATCAACTCATCATAGTTGTCTTGGATCGATTCAGTGGCTTTACCTACCTCATACCAGTCTCCCAGAACATCACTGCTATCGAAACAGCACACACCCTCATTGAGCGAGTTTTCTCCTTTCATGGTTTTCCTGCCTCCTTAGTCTCTGACAGAGCCCCCAAGTTTACCTCACGCTTTGGACACAGCCTAGGGCGAATCTCAATGTTGATCTCAACATGGCTACAGCTTACCATTACCAGAGCAATGGACAGACTGAGCGCAGATTTAGAACTGTTTGCCAATGCCTTAGAAACTATGTCAACCCTAAAGGAACCAAGTGGGTTCGCCACCTACCTCATGTCCAGACTGCAATCAATGCAGCTCCCAGTGATAGCACAGAACTCTCCCCTTTCGAAATGACCTTAGGCCGACTACCAAACCTCCTCCCTAGTGTCAGAGTTCTCCCCACTTCAGTACCAGCAGCTGAAGAGATTGCCTCACAGATCATGAAAAATCACAACCTGCCAGAGATACACTCCAGAACCCCAGAGCACGCCCAACCACCTACAGCGAAAACAGAAGCAAGGATGCACTCACAATCATCCCTAACGCATCTAAAGTTATCCTCAAGCCAGCACTCTATGTCCATAAGGTTGGATGAAATTACAAGCTAGTTGGACCATGGTTATGACCCTTCTCAGTGAGCGAAGGACCTGATAGATATAACAACTAAGAAGATATACTCCCTCCAGTGATAGCAGGAATCCACCCATGGATCTATCGAAGCCATCTTCGCATTTACCTAAGACTCAACCCCTTCCCCTTCCCAGACACACCTAAACCCATATCTAAAGAGCCTGTCACGTTCGATGCCAGTGGACAAGAGCAAAGGGAAGTCGATAAAATCCTCGAAGATGGAATCTATTACAGAAACAGATAGTTCTTGATCCTTTGAAAAGGCTATGACGAAATCTAAGCAACATGGGAACCCCTCTACAACCTAGAAGGCGCTAGCATCCTCATCAGATCCTAATAGTTCGATACCCACAATGAATCTATACCTTTCAGACTCCCCTAGTCCCATGGCGATACTTTCACTCCCTGGACCTTTCAGAAACCAGACTATGCCCCCCTCTCACATGAGCTTGACCCTGACGGATTTTGGAAACGCCTTCAAGACCCAGACTACTCATAATCTGATACCAGCACAACACTCACCGCCTTGGATGAATCTGAGATGGAAGGCTAAGTACTATATGGTATTGTTCTCGCTACCATGGGGCTTATAACTGTGTAAGGTCCTGACACCAGAATGGATATATGTTTACTGATTAAGTTTTATGTTTTGAAATTGAGTGGAATTCTCCAAAGGCAGGTTGGTTATAAAGCCCTTTAGGATATTCCTTATTGCTTTGCTTGTTTTATTTCTTTTAAGGGGAATGTAACAGAATCCTACTATGTTTCTACTATTACTACTGACTTGATGTTGGTTATTACTTATTTGGGTTTGTATCTGATAAGCACTACTATTTGGCTGTCCCTTCCTACTTGGTTATGACTTCCTAACTGGTTATTCTTTCCTTGTTTCGCTTATCACTACCCCTCCTTGCTTCTAACCATTCAGGTATCACTATCCTCATGTTATACCTACAGGATTTCTATAGTATTAGCGATCTCTTGTTCTTTCATGTCTGGATTCTATTACTTGTTTTGTTAGCTCCACCCTGTCGCTTTTAACCCTCTCTTTTTGGAATATAGTTACCTTGTTATACTGCCTCTGTTAGCATGTTGTTGGACAGGATGTTTGCACTTTGGTTTAGTTTTCCTAGCTACAATCCTTTTTATTTAAAGAGCCTGCAATCCCTTAAGGATTGGGACTCTCAAGCCTCACAGGACTATCATCTTTAATACTACAAGCTGAACTGTCACTCTATTAGTTCCATACCTTTTACCTAGTCTATTGAAGTCCTATCCATCGACGCTTCTCCCCCTATCCTAATAGTATCTTCAGAGTCCCTTTGGGATTCTCAAGATACTTGTGAGTAGGTTACAAAATTCAAGGTATTGGTATCCCTTATCTGTGGTTCCAGATTCCTTATCAGCCCTGGATCTATTGCCTCCAAAAAGAGTTGTCTTTGTGCATAGTCTGATATAGAGTCTCTAGATAGTATTGCTTTCTGGTCCCAAAGCTCTCTAGTAATCTTTGAAATTCTCCCGGTCATGCCTCCTCCGGACAGTTGTTTGTTTTGCCATTTGCGGTACAGGAAATCTGTATTGGTTGATGCTTCAAAAAGCTGCTTAAAGCTGTTCTTATATTCTTAGAAGAAGGATTTGTTTTCTTTTATTTCTTCCATGAGGTTGATGTAGGCACTATGTGCTCCCTTTTCTCTACAGGTCTATAGTAGTCTACTATATCTTCTGTGTTATCAAGGACCTTACACTTGGATTAGGACTTCTTAACCTTCCTAAACTAGCACTTGAGTTTGTCTCGTTGTAGATCTTCCCCTTCTCTACTAAACTTAGATGATTTTCCATGCTTGAACTTTACTTTCCTGAGTTATTGTGAAGTATTACTCATTGTCCTAAATACTAGCATAGGTGCTGGCCTAGGTCTGATCGTGTCTCCCTTCTTTCCTTTTCCCTGAGGCACTGATGGTGGGCTTAATGTTCTTCAGGAGTCTGGATAATTTCCAAGTGTGGTCACACTTTTTGAGGGTATTGTGGAATATGGTAGGGTTCCAAAGGGTGTCTCTAAGATGCTTCTGGTTCCCATTCTCGATTCCTGAGCTGTCTTGATACTTTCAATTTCTCTTTCAACACTTTGCTTTGTAATAAGTTACTCTTTAGAGTCTGTCTCAAGATCTCCTAGTTGTAGGGAAATTTGTATTGGTGCTGGTATATGGCCACTTTGTCCTTCTTGTTCTGGGTCTGGGTGATACCTATAGCTCTGGGGAGGTCTGAATGTCCTTCCAAACTTAGTGGTCAGACTTCTTCAGTCTGTAATATTGAATGTAGCACATTTGCTGAAATTCTCTTTCTGCTGCTTCTGCTTCTAACTAGTTATCAAGAAAAGGGAATATAATCAAACCTACTCTGGGTTCTCAATCCAGAGAATCTGATATCACCTGCTGAGGTAAACAAAATGTAACTTGTACTAACCTGTGTCAACTGTTATACAATACAGCCTAGACTGTAGTCTTCTATTGGTTTGGTAAAAAAGGGATACCTGTTGAGAGACTAAGACCTGGAGCTTACAGTAGAATAGTTTTGAGAGTTAAGGAGAATAATAGAAGTGGTATTCAACTAAGTGTATTTGTCATTTGGGTATCAGACTGAAGTTTAAAGTCCGAAATCTCCTGCTAGTCTGGAAACCACTCTTATATACATGAAAAGTTTCCATAAAAAGCTAAGGCTCTAGAAATCTGCAGTCAGGATCTGTAACAGGCGCTAGCTCTTGTGAACGTTTAATTAATAGAGCCTAAGCGGTAGCCTGCTATCGCTTTAGTGTCTAAGGAAGACCTGATGAGGGGCGAAGATAATAGGACTACAATAGAGTGGTTTATAGAGTGAAGGGGAAGAATAGGATCGCTGTTCAACCAAGTGTATTCACTGTGTATGCATCTGTCAGATGTCTAAGGTCTCCAGCTAGACTGTAGACCACTCTTATATACATCAAATCTTTCCTGCCAAGGCCGAGGCTCTAGAAACCCTCAGCCACTATCATTACCAGGGAGTGTTCAGCTACCAGAATCCTTTAACCCTGCTGGAGACCTGAGAAGCCTGGGGCTTTCTCACAATACTGCCTCTATCCTACCACAAGTATACATGACCTGTTCCTTCTCCTGGATCTCCTGGGGCACAATACTGCTGATCCTTCAAAGCAAACAGTAATCAGAGCACCGGAATCTAGACATTCTGATAGGGAAATCAAATACTAAAGAAATCAAATCAAATGAATATAATCTGATAAAGGGAAGGCTAACGAGAGTGGTAATAGAGGTACCAGAACATGTACAGTTGGACATTCTCCAAATCTGAACAAAACTTACTTCAGCAAAGGGCATTGGCCTCATCACCGCTCTCCCAAGGCCAGAGCATAGAATCATCATCAGTGTTGAAGTAGCTATCATCTGAGCATGCAGAATCGTATACCTCAGCATTATAAGGCTGCCATAAAGCGTTGGGCACAATGGTTGTAGGGTAAGGGATTGTACAGACTTGCATAGGCTCTCAAGAGGTCCTGACATAGTGCGAGGTGATCTTAGGAATCGGTTCTCTGCTGTGGTTTTCTTTCCAATCTTCTGCTATGATTCCATTGAGTTCTCCAGGTTCTTGATAGGTTCCCAAGAGTCATCTGTCCTTTTATACCCTTTCCAGTGTACTAGGAACTCAACTCTGTTGTTCTGTAGGCGATAATCCAGTATCTCCTATGCTTCCCTTTCTGCTCCATTGTTGATGAGTATAGGGGCCAGCCTATCCATCCTCCAGGATGCAAACCTATTAGCATCGTTCTCATAGCATTCCTTAGGGAAGGAGATATAGAGTTATAGTTTCTAGTGCTCTATTCTGTTAGGCAATTCAAGGTTATAGTTATCGCTACTACAGTCATGCTCTAGGACCCTAAAGGGTCCAATCCAGCAAGGCTCTAGCTTCTTGAATCATCTGGGGGCGGAGGTGTGAGGCTTTACTCTTACAAGAACTCTGGTGCCAATGTTGAATGGTCTTCGATAGGGGTTTCTCTTTTTGTCTACTTGCACAGTCTGCCTGAATGTGGCATAGTTTCTGGCCATATCAACTTTCATCCTGGTCCCTTCATAGGCATTCAATATCTCATCCACTGTTGGTACTTTGCTGGCCGATCTTAGGTAAGGATTGAAGAGCCTCCAAGGGCGTCCATAGAGTGCTTGGCATGGAGATATTCCTAAGGATTCATGGGGGGCGCCATTCATGGCTGCAGCTATTACTGGGAGGGCATTAGACCAGTTGTTCTGTCTTTTGTTGATGAAGTTCCTCATCATCTGTTTAAGGGTGCGAATCCGGCACTCTACCTGGCCATTGGTTTGGTGGTTGTATTGAGTTGCCATCCACACCTGGATTCCCATTGATTTCATCATTTGAAACCAGAACTTACAGGTAAAGCGGGAGTCTGGGTCCAGTACTATGCTTAAGGGATGTCCATAAACATCAAATATCGTCTTCCGGACTTGCTGAATACTTTTCGAAGGTGGCAGAGTCCTTAAATGGTATAAGATGTATGTAGGAGGTTAAGCTATGGATAATAACTATGATAGTTGTATAGTTGTTTGAGTTATTGAAGGATCCAGCGAAATTGAAGGCAAGAGATTGGTAGGCTTCATCAAGAACTGGCAGGGCTAGAGATCTACCTGCCGGAAGTGTAGTTGGCTCTTTGTTGATCTAACTTTCATCACCAGAGCGACAGTAGGCTATGAAGTCATGGCGCATCTGAGGCAACCAAAAGAAACAAGCAGCGTACTTGTAGGACTTGTGAGCGGAGAAATGTCCTAGGCTTCATGAACAGGTTTAAGGATGAAATCCCAAAGGGATACTCTCCTTTTTCAGGGTTCCATAGGGATATAGAAGTAAGAATAACCATTGGTATTGTCAGCTATGAGGAGGCCATCCTGGATTGAATAGTGTAGTTTGTCAGTGTTCTCCAGGACTAGCCAGAAAAGAGGGTCATTCTGGAGGGCTACAATAACAGCTGGGCGGAATTTTCCTATAAGGGATGAGTCGAGGGTACCAAGGAAGATCTGGGCGATATTAGTTTCTGCCGAATTCCACAAAGCTTTAAGATCACTACAAATATGGCTAGAAGCTGGCAAAGCTGGTGCAGCCAGAGGTCGCGAGATGGAGTTAATATATCTGCAAGTTTGAGGTATTTGTTTCCTGGTAAGGGTAGAGATATAAAGCTATCGTTTGATAGACAGGGGCTACTGTCCATTAAGGTGTGAGATATTGCTTTAAATTTCTTTGCTTGCTTTCCCCTTTCAAGGTCGTTAGGGAAATATCAATAGCTTCCGTGCTGTCTCTATGTGTAAGACACTGGTCATCATAGCAGGCAGTCCAAGAGAGAGCTGAATGGTTCCATTCCTCTATAGTTTGGTGAAGGTTCAAGGTAGCTTTGTCTCTCTATGAGTTGCCTGCCATGGAGGGTCCTATCATTGCTGCTAGCGGTATTCTTCCGCTTTTGGGAGAGACTGACTGTATTGGCAGCTATCTCTTTGCTTGCTAGGTAGTCTAGGAATGAGAAATAGATAGATTCGCAAGTAGTAAGGGATGGAGTGTGCTGTGTTTCTTCCATAGTTTCTATTTCGCTGTCGGAAAATAGGCTATAGTATGAGGAAGAAGTGTAGTTGATTTGAATATAATTGGAGTTGTCGTTCAGGAGATCTGAATTTTCGAAGGTGGGGTCCTCTACTAATATATCTTCCTGCCCTGAATTGGTTTCATGAACTCTGAATAGATTGTCTGCCAGTAAATTCAAAACTCCCAGCATGTAATCTATTTTAAATTTGAAGCAGCTATCATACATGATCTATGACTGCTAGCAGTTATTGAGGTTTTTCGGTATCATGAGCTTGGTAAAACTCACATGCTCGGTGACTATGGTGAACTTTGTGTGAGACCACAGGTGGGCGAAGGCTTGTACAGCCTCAACTATTGCAAGTGCTTGCTGATGGAGGTTGAGGTAGTTACTCTGAGAGGCTGACAGTTTCCTGGAATGGAATGCTGCCGGTCTGGCTGTATCTCTGGTTGGTCCTTGGCCTATCAAAGCGCCACTACCGGTAGTAGATGCATCAGTGAATAGCCAGATTGGTTCTGGATTGGTATACTCAATAGGTCCTAGGACTTGATGATTTTTCGCCACCCTTTTCACTGCTTGAAACGTTGCTTCCTGCAAGTCTGTCCATATCCATTCAGCATACCTGGTAAGCTTTGTAAGTGGTGCAGTGATGGTGGTGATATGTTGTAGGAAGTGGGACATATGATTAACTATCTCACTCAAGTGCTGAAGTTACTTTCTGTTCTGAGGTCTTGTCTAGTCCTCAACGCTTCTGTTCTTCTCTTGAGCTGGGTGAATGCCTTTATCATTGATAAGGTGACCTAGGATATCAAGCTTTTGTGCAAAGAAGACGCTCCTCTTTTGGTTGGCATATAGCTGCGCTTTTTGCAGCTTTTGGCAAACAGCTTTGATATGCTTTATATGGTCCTAGTGTGTATTGCTATATATCAGGATATCATCTATGTATACCCATACAAAGACTCCTAATTTTTCACATACTGTTTCTTCCTTAACTCTCATGAAAGTTACTGGCGCATTGGTATCTCCTTATAGTATTAGTTTGCAGGTGAAGCTTCTAAATGGTGTCTTGATAGTGTTGTACTTCTCATCTCAGGCTTAACCCTGGTCTGAAAATAGGCGTCACTAAGGCCTATTTTGCTTCGGAATTTGGCTCTGCCAACAGTGTTAAATATGAGCTACTGATGGCGGATAGGAGCTTGGTCCTTCTCTGTACTTTTATTCATATGGCGACAGTCCACTAATGGTCTTATCCTGCCATCAGTTTTCCCTTGAATAATCATGCTGGCCCCTCCTGGAGTTTGTGATCTGTAGAGTATACCAGGACTGATTTGCTTCACTATCCATACATTGAATATAGCGATCAATTTTTCTTGGGTCTTAAAGGTTGGCATCTTGACCTAAAGGTCTCGGTCCTTGATTATGATTTGGTGGTTAAAGCACCGCAATGGTGGTAGGGTTTCAGGTATTTCTGTGACAAAAACCTGATGGAACATATTGAGGAAATTTGATATATCTTTCTGTTTGGCCATCGCTGTGCAGGACTGAGTACTGTTCCAATTGAAGTTTACTCTGACTTTGTGGTCAGGGAAGTATAGGGTATTTTGCCGGCAGTCTATGACTACTCCAAAGCCTATAAGGTCATCCATGCTAAGGAGTATATCATAGTCTGATAATGGAGTGATGCTCATGTGTACCTTAGGTACCTTCATGCTTCCAATTTCGATATCTGTAATACAGGTGTGATTGCTGCTTGATCTGGATCCCTTGACAGCTATTTTGAGTTTTGTAGGTGTCCCCTTATTGGTATAATAGATATTGTTTATTGTGACAAAGCGATTACTGATTAGGGTACTGCCAATAGTACCAGCGTCTGCTAATACCCTGGCTGGTGTCTTGTTGACTTGCATTGTGAATTCAAATGCTTGTAATGGCCTGGCTGCTTCCTTGGGGGCGCCAACAGTAGTCTTGTAAGTTATGATGGTATTCCTTTCATGTAACTCTTCTGTATTATCGCTTTTTGCCTCATAGTGTTCTTCATCACTATTGGGAGTGTCATGGGTGACTGTAACATGATTGGACTTGATTTCCTTCTTTGGACAATCATTTGCCATATATCCTGCTTCTCCACTGCAGTAACAGGCTCCTTCTCTCTTGCGTCGATCCATTTCCTGCTTGCATGGCTTCTTATGCTTGGGTGAGGTCGATGTTCTCGCCAGAGCTTTTTCTTTACCTGTTGGCTTGTTGCTGGTTTGTTGTGTAGAGTTCTTAGCTTTGTTTGGCTTATTTCCAGAGGTGCTGGAGGAGCTGCAGCTACTCCCATTAGCTCCTGTCTTGAACATTGTTGCATCATATCTCTCTGCCACTTGGACTACTAGATTCCAGGTATCGGTATCTCTTATGTGTAGTTCCACATTTCTTCTGACCCTGGGATCCATGTCATCCAAAAAGAGTTGTCTTTGTGCATACTCTGATATAGAGTCTCTAGGCAAGGTTCCTCTTAGATCTTCTGGTTCTTCAGCAATCCTGGGAATTCTCTCTGGGTTGCCTCCTGTAGACTGTTGTATCTTCTGCCATTTGAGGTATAGATCATCTGTATTAGTTGATGCTTCAAAAGGTTGCTGAAAGCGATTCTTGAATTCTCGTAGGGAGGGTTGGTTGTCTTCAAACTCATCCATGAGGTTGATATAGGCACTATGTGTTCCCTTTTCTGTATAGTCACCATAGTAGTCTACTACATCCTCATTGTCATCAAGGACATCATACTTTGATAAGTACTTCTTGACCTCCCTAAACCAGCGCTTGAATTTGTCTGGTTATAGATCTTCGCCTTCTCCACTCAACTTGAATGGTTGTAGAAGCTTGATATTTGGTTTCCTGGGTTGGTCTAGAGCGTCAGCCATCCTCCTAGATCCTGGTGAAGGTGCTGGTGGGTGTCTGGGAGTTTCTGGTTCTCCCCCTTTTCCCTGAGGTACTGGTAGTGGCCTAGAGGTCCTGGGGAGTCTGGAAATCCACCAGGTGGTGTTTCGCATCTTGAGGGTACTGCAGAGTGTGGTAGGGTTACTTAGACTGTTTCCCAGATGTTTCTGGTTCTTGGTCTCGTTTCCTGAGCTGCCTCAGTTCTCGGGCTTTCTCATTGGACGATTTGCTCTGTACTTAACTCCTCTTCTTAGTCTGTAACATGGTCTCCTGGTTGTAGGAACTTTGTCTAGGTATAGGTGTATCGTCACCTTCTCCTTCTGGGTCTCTATCTGGGTTGTTCCCAAGTCTGCTGGGAGGTCTGGATATCCTTCCAGACCTAGTGGTGTGAGTTTTTCTGTCTGTAATGCTGAATTTAGTACCTGAGCCGGGAGTTTTCTCCCTGCCGCTCCTCCTTCCAACTAGTTATCAAGAAAAGGGATGGGTGATCAATTTTACCCACTGTTCTGAATCCTGGGAACCAGATATCACCTGCTGAGGCGAAAAAAGTTTCACTAGCACTAGCCTTTGTGAATGGCTATACAATAGAGCTTAAGCGGTAGCCTGCTATCCCTTTGGTGTCTAAGGGAGACCTGCTGAGAGGCGAAGACAAGGGGAGTACCATAGAGTGGTTTATAGAGCTAAGGGGAATAATGGGATCACCATTCAACCAAGTGGATTCACTGTTTAGACATCTGTCTGAAGTCTTATATCTCCTGCTAGCCAGGAGACTACTCTTAAATACATGAATCTTTTCTGCAAAAGCTGAGGCTCTGGACACCTGCAGCCACTATCATTACCAGTGAGTGTACAGCTACCGGAATTCTGTAGCCCTGCCATAGTCCTGGAAAGCTTTGATCTTTCTCACAATACTGCCTCTATCCTACTGCCGGTATACATAACCTGTTCCTTCCCTTGGAACTCATGGGGCACAATCCTGCCGATCCTTCAAAGCATACAGTAATCTGAGCACCGGAATATAGACATTCCAGTAGGGAAATCAAATACAAAAGAAATCAAATCAAATGAATGTAATTTGACAAAGGAAAGGCTAACGTGAGTGGTAATAGAGGTATCTGAATATGTTCACATATTTCAAGATCATTACAGGTGAGTGTATAGCTACTTCAATCTTGTACTCTTGCTGGAGTCCTGGAATGCCTAAGGCTTTCACATAATCCAGCCTCAGACCTACTACCAGTATATATTACCTATTCTTTCCTATGGAATCAGAAGGGCACAATCCTGCTGATACTCCAAAGTATACAAGCAAATGGCTGAAATCTAAAGATTCCAGTAGGGAACTCAAATACAAAAGAAATTTAGATCAAAATAATATAATCTGACAATGGAGAAGTTAACAAGAGTGGTCATAGAGGTACTGGAAAATGTACACATGTTACACTAGAGTACTTGAACAGTTACTATTGTTCGACACAGTAATAGTTTCAATATCACCTGGGAAGTACCTTGTTCTCTTTTATCTTTTATTTCCCACTTGAGATTAATATTTCATTTATACTATACCTAGTACTTTATACAGCTTACTGGATGTTAACAGCAAATATATGAAATTATAACAACAACAAAAGCCAATCAAAATTCTCTAGCTTTTCTACATTAAGCAATAGAAAAGCTGTAACATTAATATTCCAAGTTTTACTCAAAATCTTTACTATCCTATTATGCTAACCATCTTGTTAGTCTTGCTAGACCATTTCCATCTATGATAAATATACCTTAAACCTAGTTCGAATCACTTGTTGTTAGAATCTGCCACCCTCTTAATTTACCATATTATCATCCTTTCCTTAAGTGGCATATTCTCATAATTATTATATTCATCTTATTAGTATTTAAGAAGTCTATAATCAATACATAACTTAGTATCTGAAGTCTTACACAACTCCCAAATATATACTACTACAAGTTGAATAGTCCTGTTACTAGTTTCTATACTTTTCTTCTTATTCTATTAAAATGCTATTTATTGATGCTTCTCCCCCTATCCTATTATTATTCCCAGTGGCCCTTTGCATTCTGATCATACCTAGCAGTAAGTTGTAATAGCTCTTCAATTCCCCATATCTCAAACCTAATTGACCAATATTGGATAATTATAAAGCAAAAGTTATCTCATTACTTTCTTAACATTAACAAGACATCCGAGTCTCCAAATACTATTACAAGATATCAAACAGAAGCTGGTATTGTCGTTTGGACTCAGGATATTAAAGGAGAATTTTTGGTTTTACTATGAGAGACTTACCTCAGAAAGTAACTGCTGTTTTGCATGCGAAGGATGGTATACCAAGTTCTGACTACCGTATTCTGCTCTGCAATTTCATATTAAGGTTTCTTATATTATATAACAGATGCCCACCTAGATTTTTAACCTATTCTAAGCAGTTGTGGTTAGAGGGGTAGTAAATTGCTTGTTGTAGTAGGATTGCCGTTTCAGTGCCGAATGAAACCTCTTGTCCCCCATACTCTCTGGCTATGCAGTAGAGCAAATGTTGTTGCTGAGCCCGATGGCCACATTTTAACTGGTACAGCCTCACATCATCTTCGCAGTGTTGAACCATTCTAAAATAGACGACTAATCTCAATTATCATATAGGCAGAATTAACAGAGAATATTGTCTACTTGAGAATAAACACCCTCTATTTTCAAAGTACGAGCTGTGAGTTGAGCTTTTCTTTCTTTCTTCTCCTATTCAACCAGGCCTTGTGTAAATCTCTAGCATCGAATAAAATACCCTCAATCAGTTCATGACTCTTGCAGCGCTCCTCTCACCCTATACTGTACTAACTCCACTGTATCCCGACATAATCAAACCCCTTCACTACGACAGCCAGTGTAGCAACTACTTGCGACAACAATATACCTCACCCCTACCCTACCAGGCTGGTCTTTTATCCTGGACGGCGTGGCCCCCGCCCCCGTCTTCCGTGGTCCGGACCCGCCCTCGGCCGACGGACCACTGTGAAGTGAAGACGATGCCGAAGGAAAGAAATCATGGGGTAAGAAGATAGAATGGAAGAAAAGCCAGCGCCAGCGAAGCTTTTCCATTCTACCTCTGCGGAAGCTGTAGGCAGTCTTCATTCATTCATCCGCATCGACTCCTTATATTCTTCATCGGTTTTGTAATTTCAACAAATAATCCGGTTATTTAGCAAAGTTATCCGGCTATATAACTACCGTAACTCTCAACTTTATTCCTCTATCTTTTTGTGGAAGGGAAAAAAAATCGGACTCTGTGGAGAACCCCAGCCCACCGGCGAGTATTCTTTCGTACGCGTGCCCTTTCCTAGCTATCTAAGAGGGGAAAGGGAGAAAGGGAATTGTTTACCCTTTTTTTTTTTCTTTCTTTTTCTCTCTCTCTCTCTCTCTCTTCTCCCTGTCCCCTTCCCC
>QFET01005933.1:0-16120 GCA_003316355.1 Tuber calosporum | reverse complement strand
CCCTCCCCCACCACTGCCACCATGGATCTCACAACTCCCAGACAGCCAGTCCCACCAACTGGCGCTCCAGCTGACCCTTGCCACAAATCTGTTGCACCGGTCCCCACCTAGCTCTCCAGTTCTCCGCTCCCACATGGCCCATCGGGCTTTCCTTGCCAATGAGTCCTGCACTGGACCCCCTCTCCCTGACGCAGGCGCTAGGCACTACCCTCACCCTCATTCAACACAACTGCCTTGGGAGCTGGAATGTGTTTCTGTCCCTATTCAATAGGCTTAAGGCTATGCCCACACCTCCTCACTTGGTGGCCCTGCAGGATCCTCCAGTCTTCAAGGGGAGACTACCAATATTTTCCTCTTATAAATTTTTTTCCCCACCTACTGCTAACGGCGCCAAACCTAGGGTGGCCGTTTATGCTCTCCTTGATTTCATGCAAGTCTTTGCACTTTTGCCCGTCTTTTTCGACCGGCCGGATTTTATGGCAATTGATATTCACTGCCCTGCAGGCCTGTTTAACTCAGCTCATCGGGTCTTCCGCGTTTACAAAGTCTATTCCACCACCGGGCGCTCATCCCACATCCGGTACAAATACCCCATCTTTTATGTTCCGGGAACACGCTTTCCCTACCGTGTTGGTTG
Source organism: Tuber calosporum (assembly GCA_003316355.1). Taxonomy (NCBI): domain Eukaryota; kingdom Fungi; phylum Ascomycota; class Pezizomycetes; order Pezizales; family Tuberaceae; genus Tuber; species Tuber calosporum. The sequence goes on along the minus strand of QFET01005933.1, from coordinate 15,483 downwards.
GGGACTTGAACCTCCATCACCCTCTTTCCGACCCTCTAAGGGTCCTTTATGATACTGAATTTAGTCTTTGTTCCCCATAGTTTGACCTGGCCTCCGAGCTAGGCTACTCACTTATAAATACAGCAGGTGTATTCACTAGGTTCCCCTTCGATGGCTCATCCAGACCTGGAGTCTTACACCTGACCTTCGCAAATCCCTCCCTTGCCCCCTTTGTTAGCTCATGGGGTATCACCCTCCCACTCACTGGCTCTGACCATGTCCCAATAACAATAACCCTATCCACACCATTCCTACGACAGCCTGACCCCGCTCCTAACTGGACCAAAACGGATTGGAACACACTCTCCCCTCTCATCAAGGATCTATCGGTCCCACCTCCTCCCCCGCTCCCTACCGCAGCCTCACTTGGTGCTTGGTTCGACCGCCACCTGCGCACCATTACCTCCCTCCTAGCCCAGCACACACCAAACAAACGTTCTTGCTTCAGGTCAAAACCATGGTAGACAGCTGAACTATCGCAGCTGTGCCAAGCTTTCAATAGAGAGGCAAGAATATCATGCATGTCCCCCTCCACCACCCTCTCTGACAGTGCTCGTGCCTCCCGCCTTGCGTATTTCAAGGCCATAATAAAGGCCTAGGCATCAAACTGGAACTCTTTCCTCGCCTCCCTGGACTCCAAATCGGTATAAGCTACCCGCAGGACCGCAAGTAGGCGCCCCCCTGATCGGTTCCCCTCCTTCCCCAACGCCACGACACCCGCCGAAGTCAACACCTCCCTCCTGCATCACTTTTTTCCTTCTAAAGATCCCCAATCCTCACCATCCATCCTGCGACCGTTCGTCAACTTCATGCCACTTCAGAAACTGGAAGTCTCCCTCGCCCTCCGCAAGTCGTCCAACACCTCAGCCCCTAGGCCCGACCTGATCCCCTATGGCATATGGAAAAGGATCAACAACATCAACCCCACCTTTCTCACCTCCCTCCTAGGTCCCTTGCTGACGTATGGCTTCCACCCCTCCTCTCTTAAAAGAGCCAATGGCATTGTCCTCTCCTAGACTGGCAAATCTGATTATAACTCCGCCTCCTCCTTCCGAGTCATTGTCCTCCTAGAAACTATTTCCAAGATTCTGGAAAGGATAATGGCAACAGGCCTTTCGCTAATGGCCCGCACCGTTGGCCTCATCCACCCAAAGCCATTTGGCTCGCTCCCCGGCCTCAGCACCTTTGACGCATGTACTGCCCTCACTCAGAATGTCCGCCTGCTGCAACATACAGGCCTCAAGACCTCTACCCTTTTCCTTGATATTAAAGGAGGCTTTGATGATATTTCCTCTACCTGTTTATATTCCCTACTTCGCGCCAAAGGCGTATCTCCTCATTTGGTTTCTTGGGTTAGCTCCTTTTTGACTGACCGCAAATGCCACTTGATCTTTCAAGGCTCCCCCAATATTTTCTTATCTGTTCAAGTGGGTGCCCCCCCGGGCTCTCCTATCTCTCCTTCGTTATTTTTAATTTATGTTTCCTCCCTGCACTTGTCTATCCCAAAGGGGATTATGTTTTCTTATGTTGATGATTTTACTGTCACTGTTGGGTCTGGGTCATACCGGAGGAACACACAGCTTCTTCAACACTACTACACCCGCCTCTGCAGGAAGGCTACCCCACTTGGAGTCCCCTTCTCCATCCCCAAAACAGAACTCATCCACTGGCGAACTCCAAGGGAGCGCTCTCCCCCGTCACTGGCCACAGTCTCTCTCGATGGGAGTCTCTTCCACCCCTCTTCCATAGTCCGCTGGCTAGGATACTGGTTCTCACCCTCTATGGAAACCTCCACCCACTTCCTCAAGAGACTAGCCCTCGCTCAGGGGGCCTTCGGCCTCATCAGGCAACTCTCTCCTCCTCGCATAGGCATTGTCCCCTACCTGAACTGCAGACTGGCCATGGGTGTGCTGCTACCGATCCGCACCTACGGAGCTGACCTCCTCGTCCACAACGCTGCGATGATGGGTAAGATGGAGGTCTTTTGGAGCAAAGTCCAACGATGGGTCACTAACTGCTTGTCATCGACTCCTGAATCAATCCTTCCCTGTGAGGCTTGCCTCCCCCCTCTCAACTCGCTCCTCCCCCATCGCCGCAGGATGGCCGCACTACGGTTGGCCTGCTCCCCTCCCGAGATTAACCTAGCCGCAGCCTGGCTGCCCCCATCATTTCCATCCTACTCCAATTTAGGGCAAAGGAGTCCACCCGCCACCTCCTTCGTGGCCTTAGGGCCAACTACATCCCCCTCCGCTAGAACCAACCTAGGCCCATACCCGCCGTCCGCTCTCACCTCCCAATCGATACAATGTGCTACCTCTTGGTTAAGGTAGCACCGGACAGGTTCAAACTCCCACAGATAAACTCACACCTCCTACTGAGCACTGTTTTAGCCCCCCCTCCTCCGATCCCAGGTGCTGTCTCCTACAAATTGATGAAGGAGGAGTGCAGAAAGGACCTTCTCAATGATTGGACACTCCTGTCCCCACCCCCTCCTTACTACCAGTACAAGCCGTCCCTATGCCCACATGCCTTCATGGGCCTCGACAGCTTCACAGCTGGGCGAATCCAGCAAATGCGCTCTGGCAGGAGCTATCTTGCTGCACAACCCTCATGGAACGATGCCTATCGTTCTCTCACTTGCCCTTCCTGCGACTCAGAGGACGAAACCTTTGAGCATGCAATTCTCCACTGCCCATCCAAGTCCCGAGAACGCCAGCTTTACCTTCCGAAGCTGTCTACGATGGACCATGGCTCTCCACTTTGTGCTGACCTGGAATTGATCCTTGGTCTTGCCTCATACATCCGCGCTACTCGCACAAACCTCCCTCCCACCATGCAAGCAGTTTTTGCTACTGCTGCCTCCTCCTCCTCCAACTATGACTCAGACTGAGCGGTTTGACTTTCCTTTCATATTTATATCTGTCCTCTCAGTTATGATTTCTTTAGGTATCATTTCATTCTATACTTTTTGAATTAGTCGCAATTGCTGGGCGCCGTGACGGTATGGTTATCACTAGGGTAGAATTTGTCAGGTTATTTCTTTTCTATTGCACGGTTGGAATTCAGGTTTCGTTTATGCCATAGCTAGCGCGCCATGGAGGTTCCTGTACGTTAACAGTGAATATAAGTGATAATCAAAAAAATCAATCAAAAACCCCGCAGTTAAGGGATCATCAAGCAATGGAGAAGACACCTTAACAATATATTCAGTTATTAAGTTAACAAGTTATAAAGCCTTCGAGAACCCTTTTTATCTTAACCATTCTGTTTACCGCGCTTTCCTGACAGTTTTCCGATTTTCTCTTTACGAAGACAGCCTAGTCAATTCAACAGTACCGAATTGGCTACCCGTAACACTATATTGTTACTCTCCTGTCACCAAAGCAACTCCATATTCTCTCATGCCCAGAGAATACTTTGACACTCAAAGTTTTCATCAGTGCCAACATTGTGGGTACTGCCGACATCTCAACTTTGAAAAAAAATTTCCTATCTGCTGCGAAGAATACACACTAGACCTCCGAGCAGTAGCACTTCGACAACTGGCTCGGATACAGTCAAAATATACAGAATATATTTATCGTCAAGATAGAAGGCGGATAACTGTATTTACGAAACGCAAACAATAAACCCCTATATCCTCTTTTGAAGAGATACTTGTTGCTGACCTTGCAGAAAAACCCCTCTATTTAAGCTAATTTCTCTTCCAGTTAGCATCTTTGGCCGCGAGGCCAGACTACTGGTTATTTAATATCTTCTCAAAAAGAAAGTATTTGGGTGTCTAAGCGAGCTGCCATGGCTATGGCACATGATGACACACCTATTGCTAGTCCTTTGGGATATGATAGGATAATCAAAGAGGATGACACGGAATCTACCCCTTCCGCATCTTTAATCCCGTCCTGAAGAAGTCCCAGCTCTCCTATTACTCATTTGGGTCGCCAACATCCGAGTTCAGAAACGTGTCGAGCGAACCAAGAAGCCTGTCAATACGCAAGATAACTTCCAGCAAAATGTTATCTATGCATTACGTCACGTGGACCGATCCTTGAAAGAAAGTACCGATGAGAATCACATTGCGATCTCAGCACTATCACAGGATGCCAGGCAGGGTTTTACAATGCTAGAATTGCTGCAGAGCCTTATGGCCAGAGGTCAAGTGATCAATGATGCTGAGATACAGGAAGGTCACCGTGCATTAGAACAATTGAGTGGCGACACCGAATGGGAGCAGCCAAGGTTACGTGCCCAGGTTCAGGGAGAGTCCCGACGCCAGCAGGCTCAACAAGAGCAACATGTGCAAGTCGCAGACTAAATGGACCGAATCCTGGAAAAGGCACTAATGGAACTCAATACTAAGATGAACCAACAGGAACAGGAATGGACAAGAAGGATGAATGAACAAGGAGAAATTCCTGCTCCACAGCAACGAGAACAGAGTGGGGGTATGAAGGCCTACCTAGACGCTCTTGTACTTCGATTAGCAGAAAGGACACCTGCACCAACACAGTATGGACCTAGTGATGGTGATCCAGGACCGTCTAACCGAGGACCCATAATGGTACCAATAGAAGGTACTATTCCCACAATGGAATCAGCATCAACTCCAAAGAAGGATAAAGGAAAAGGAGTTGACCGTGAAGGAAATAACCTACCACCACCACCACCACCAGGTAACCTTGGTGATGCCCCTGACCCAGATGATGATGGGTCCGAGAGTGATGGAGAGGATGGACGGGGTAGAAAGGGTGGCAGGCCGGAACGCGCTCCCCGTTTACTGTCTATTACCAGAAACGATGTACCCGAGAACCGACTAACTATGGCTTTCTTAGAACGTATCGGTGGACTCTCCCGACCAGGAAAGCTAATAGCGGAACCACCCTACTTCTTCGAAGGAAATGACAACCAAGATGTTCGAAACTGGTTGATAGCTTGTGAAGACTATTTAGATCGCAATCCTACACAGTGGGAATCATGCACATCGGATAGTTTTTGCCTTTTCGGAAAACAAAAGGGACCAAGGTGGCAACCTTCTCGGAGAAATACTGGAAGATGATGGGTGGATTAGGAGGATATACCCGAGACCCAGACTATTCCACATGGGAACTCTTTCGACAAGAAATTACCAAGCGATATATCGGCATCGAAGAGGAATGACGAGACCTAGAAGAAATGACTAGGGTAGTCTATAAGGGCAAAATCGACACCTATCTTCTACTGCTTGAACATCTCAACATCAAGGCGGGTCTCACAGGAATTAGTTGGAGGGTACGGATGGAAAGCAAACTTCCTGAAGAAATTCTTCGCCGGTTATCTTATCTAAAGTTTTCCTCGGATCAGGAATGGATGGAAATCATACGGGAAGTTGGCAGACAAGAGGAGGAATTTCTGGAACGGCGGAAACTATCCAAAGGTGAGCCCTCAAACCGTGGAGGATCCAAGCGAAAACGCGATGATACAGCAAAAGGGTTCAACACCAAACACAGATACACCGACCAGAAACGAATAACCAATCCTACCCAATGGAGTCAGCTAAAGGAAAATCATGGGATATGAGAGTAGGATTCAATAATAGGGATAAGCATACGGAGTGGAAGAATGCTCATGATGGAATCCCACAAGACCTTGTGGATAAGCGAAAGACAGCAAAGGCATGCACTCGCTGCGGCCTCATCAACCACACTTGGCGAAAATGTCGAAAGAATATAGTGGTAGCAAGAGCTTCCTCTAAGCAACCAACGAAGGACCGACCAAAATTTCCCAGCAAACTACAGACGGCTGTTTTTACTGTAAGAAAATCACAGCCAAAGGTGACCCAGATTCAGAGCGAACAATCCCCTCGGCTATAGGAATTATCAGACACAGAAATGTCGTAAAGATACCAACGGTGACGGTGATTGGTTATTCGGGGCACTAGCAATAGCGACCGGAATCGAAACTGGGAACCCTCAAGTCTAGGGTGCTGAAGAGGACGACAATAAGGTTACCGACGATGAAAATGAATTCAAAAATTCTTCAAAATAATTGGCATGCAGGTCCATATTTGCATATTTGGAACCGTCTTTCCCTGGAACCTCGATAATATTCCGTAGCGTGCTTCAACTGATTGGATTCAAGGGACCGTAGAATGAGACCTCCCCCGTCAGGGAGATCTCGGTTATTTTTTCCCTCAGATTGGTTCTAATTCTAGGTTCCTGCTTTTTACTTATTCGGAAGAAGGATCTCCTTTTTAGGCACTTGGATGTGCTTCCCGTTTTTAGACACTCAGGAAATGCTAGGCAGTAGCAGGGGTGACCCCCCTGTACGCTCTAGCCCTAGATGCCTCCGGTACAAATTACCGTTGTTTAATCCGCCAGAAGGGTGGATTGAACGCAGGACCGTGCGGACAAAATGAACAGGGGTGGCTCATTTTACTACTAGACCATAGCTGAACAGCTGTAAAGTGTTCAGGGAAACCTGATGATATTGGCTAGGTTAACTTGAAAGTGTTGTGGCAACAAAAACCAATAACAACAACTACAACACCAACAAGGTCCCTATAGCAACCAACCTCATTGCTAATTAGAGTGATGGTCAAAAAATTTCTTGCACGGTAACCTAACACAACTTAAAGTGCAATTATTATCGCTTACGGAGGTGATATTCCAAATTTGGAAATGGTAACTATTTTCGGAATTTTCTGCTCTTTTCGAAAATATAATTTATTTTCCAAAATTATTACTCCTTTAGGGTATTATCCTACACGAAAGGCAGAGAAGTACAAATTTTTTTTTTTTCCATTTTTATGGCGTTTTACTGGTCTCTCCCCTATTGACGGGGTATTTGATTTTTTTGGCAGCCCCTCGGCAGGGGGTAAAGACCACTCGTAGTGGGCTGCCCAGAATCTTAATAATTAACTATTTGTTTAGTTCGTCTGAGGAGACCTCTATGGTTGAAACAATGCTGGCGTTGTCACGAACACCCAAGCTATACAACTATAATATCTTCTAAGCGAGGACGAACAGAGATAACAATGTCGCATAAGCGACAGAAGCTCAAACACAAAGAACCAAAACGCTACCAATGTCCTGAAGGAACTGCACATATCTATGTGTACGGGAAACGATATCGCATAAGAGTTTTATTAGACTCTAGATTCAATATCTTAGTTATACACGAAAATTTAATCAAGGAATTGAATATACCTTACAAGTCTCATGAGGAACCGATACCCTTTTTGGTTTTTACAGGAAACGAATTATCTACCGGAAGGGATTTCACCCTTCCCCTTTACCTGGAAATTGGAAAAAATAAACACTCATCAAAGATTGTTTGCGAGATCGCACCAACAGGAAATTATGGAATAATAATTCCATTTGGGTGTTGGAATAATGAAAATCCTATAACCGAAATTCAAGACTCAGAAAGCTGGAGGTTCCAAGCTCAGGGATGTCAGCTTCACCTCTTACCGGAGGATGAAGGTATATCAATTGAGTGGGATGAGCAGGTTCTGGAAGATCCAGAGGCAGTCGTTATTGGAAGAGTTGCAAGAGTAGATGATAAGGAAGAAATAATCCTTGATACACTACCCGCGCAATATCATAACTACAAAGACCTTTTCTGCCTATGTACTGCGGCGAAACTACCTCATCAGACCTTCGATCATGCTATTGACCTCAAACGAGATTCCCAACCACCTTGGGGACAAAGTTATCCCCTCTCGGAAATGCAGTTAAAAGCACTGCGAACATATCTGGATGATATGTTAAGACAAGGAAAAATTTCCCCCAGCAAATCAACAGACGGAGCACTAATACTTTTTGTGCCAAAACCGGATGGACGTCTTAGGTTGGTAGTTGACTACCCAGGACTAAACAAGGTCACTATCCAGAATAAATATCCACTACGCCTGATGACGGAACTACGCGACCGTGTGGAAGGAGCCACTATTTTCACCAAGTTGGACCTGAAGGACGGATACCACTTGATCCACATACAAAAGGGCGATGAATGGAAAACAGTTTTTCGCACACGATACGGCTTATATGAATATAATGTCATGCCATTTGGTCTGGTAAATGCACCAGCCACCTTCCAATCAATAATAACTATGATCCTGAAAGACTTTCTTGATGAAGGAGTGGTAGTATACATTGATGATATACTTATATACTCTAAATCTGAGAAGGATCATGTCATATTGGTTAGAAACGTCTTAGAAAGACTACGAGAATACAGAATGGCCATCTCGCTTACCAAAAGCACCTTCCATGTCCCATCAGTGGAGTTCCTAGGGTATATTGTGGCTGTTGATGGAGTTACTATGAGCCAAAGACAGGTGGAATCAATCAAGGCCTGGAAACCACCCACCTCGGTAAAAGAAATTCAAATATTTATGGGCTTCGCCAACTTCTACCGGCGGTTCATAAAGAATTTCTCTGCACCATGCACGCCATTTACTGATTTGCTTAACGGTAATCCGAAGGAATTTTCTTGGGGTGAAAAGCACCAGCAAGCGTTTGAGGAGCTCAAACGTCGGTTCATCACAGCTCCTATATTATGTCATTTCCATCCGGACAGGGAAACAGTTGTGGAAATAGATGCCAGCGATTACGCTCTTGGATGTGTCCTTTCTCAATATTAGGACAAAAAACTACATCCTGTCGCTTTCCATTCTCGCAAGTTAACACCTACTGAACGCAATTATGACATTCATGACAAGGTATTATTGGCAATAATAGTTGCATTGGAAGAATAGCGACACTATCTTGCTGGGACCCATGAACCTTTCACCATATACTGCGATCATCAAAACCTACAATTTTTCTCACAACAAAGGCCTGGTCGGCAAGACAAATTCGCTGGGCTCCGAAGCTTACTGATTTTAACTTTAAAATCATTTATCGACCTGGAACCAGAGGAGGCAAACTCGATGCTTTAAGCAGGCGCCCAGAGTACCACCCTGAGGAGGGAGCTGAGCATGCCAAGCAGGCTCTACTTCAGTCTTATCACTTTGAAAACCTGCAGAATAACCGAAACTTAGTTGTCTCAGTTATATCGGGAAAAGAAAACTCTGAATACCTCAGTCAGCGGTTGCCTCAAGAGGAACAGAACAATATGATAAGGATTAAAAGACTTCAACAGAGAGCAAGAACCCAGACTCGAGGTTCCAAGCTAGCCGCCGGTCATGTCCTATACAGTACCAAAAACAACATAGTTCCTGCGAATGGGCAAGTGCTCATTGGGACAGGATTGGCTATCGGATTACCATTCGGAACATATGCACGTATTGCACCATGTAGTGGATTAGCAGTCAAGCATGGTATTTCCATTGGAGCCGGAGTAGTGGATGCGGACTATAGAGGAGAGGTTAAAATCATCCTAGTAAACACTACTGACAATCCTTTTCAGGTACACACAGCTGACCGGATAGCACATATGATTGTGGGAAAGGTTGATGGTAGAGAACTTCATGAGGTTATGGATTTAGGTGAAACTGAACTAGCAAGCCAAGGGTTTGGCAGTTCAGATATACGGTTGGAAGAAAACCAACCACAATTATGTTTCCTATATTCTGGCGGAAAGCACGAATATTTGGACTCAACGGATATTACCTCACACCCGATATGCTCTAAAGGACAAACACTAATGTCGAATGCAATAATTGCAAAGTGCGAAGTCAAGAAATTTGATATTAAATTCTTGGAACGGGTAGGAGAAATGCCAAATGAGGATCAAGATTGGCTAGACCGAAAGAAGGAAGTGGAAAGTTTACGGAATGATGGCAAAGAAATGCCGAAACAATGGTCCCTAACAGATGGAATGCTCTACTACAAAGAACGCCTATATTTTCCTCAAAACGAAAACCTGCAGACAGATATTCCATAAAGCTGTCACGACTCTAAAATCGTAGAACATTTCGGTCAAAAAAAGACTCTGAAAATTATCACAAGAGACTTTTATTGGAAAGGAATCGCGAACTGGATAATCGACTATGTACGATCCTGTACTGAGTGCCAAAAGGCTAAGTCACCAAGAGATGCACGCTTTGGGCTGTTACAACCACTACAGGTCCCATTTGCTGCTTGGGTATCTACCTCGTTAGATTTTATCATACAATTTCACAAATCTGCAGGGTACAGCCAGATCATGGTTGTAGTTGACCTGTTCACCAAAATGGCACACTTTATTGGCTTAGAAGAAAACGCGACTGCAAAGGACATTGCAGAAGCATTCATCAAAGAAGTTTGGAAACTTCATGGATTACCAACAGAAATCATATCCGACATAGATGCAAAGTTTGCAGGAGAATTTTGGGAATCATTGTTCAAGACATTAAGCATCAAAAGAAAGATGTCTACGGCTTACGATCATCAAACTGATGGACAAACGGAAAGAGTCAACCAAGTACTGGGAGGCTACCTTCGAATATTTGTCAACTACGATCAGGATGACTGGTACCCTCTACTGCAGTTAGCCGAGTATGCATATAACAACTCGGTAACAAGCGCACATAGCATAACTCCTTTCTTCTCAAATTATGGTTACCATCCTCAAACAGAATGGATGAAGGAGCGAGAAGCTCAGAATCCAGGAGCAACTATGTATGCTCACTGGATAAAAGCGATACATGAAAAGGCAATGGAATCCTTTGAGAAGACTTGTGAAGGGATGAACAAGTACTATGACCGCAAAGCTCATAGTCAACCAGACTTCAAAGTTGGCGACTTGGTTATGCTAAACGTGAGTAATATCCGCACGAACCGACCGTCCAAGAAGTTAGTGCCAAAATTATATGGCCCGTTCAAAATCCTAGAGCATAGAGGAAACCTTGCCTACAAATTGGAATTATCTGAGCGATGGAAAATCCATCCGGGATTCCTTGTATCGCTACTCGAGGCATACCGAAAATCAGTTCGACCTGACCGAGAACAACCATCCCTCGCACCGGAAGAAGTTGAAGGTGACCTTGAATGGGAAGTGGAAAAAATCATCAAGAGTGATATAATCTCTTATGAGCGAAGATTTAGAGTACGTTCACGAACGATCCAAGAACTTCGATACTTTGTCAAGTGGAAAGGATATTCCGTAGATGAGAACACCTGGGAACCACCAGAGTACTTAGAGCATGCACAAGAATTGATTGAAGATTTTCACAGGGAAAATCCGGCAATGCCAAAGTTGGACTAGGTAGTATCTACGGAAAGGTTTTTCGTGCTGTGGCCAAGTTATCACAGAAAGGTTTTTTAACCCGACCGGAAGGAGTACAAAAAGGAAGAATTACTTCGAGACAAAGCTTAGCAAGGGGGAGCTGATGTTGCACATATAGGATATGGTACTAGACTTTCGAGTCTAAAGATGTGATGGTATATAGCGCTGGGAGGTGACTATATTGACTACAACCCACACTGGCAAGAAGTAGGATCGTATCCAGAACTACTCAGCCTCGGTGAAAGATGACCGAGTAATTTATCCAAGTGGATCTATTACGTATTCTGCATTCTTGGTAATCCGAATGCATCTGCACATGAGTGCATATATCCAGGAAAGACAACCATCCAGACTGATCACCTGGCATTCCGTATGATGTTCGCCAATGGGCGGCATCAATTTGAACTTAGTTCATTTGGCAAAGAGATCGAAGGCTATCTACTGGTGGAGTGCTTGACACCCTCAGACAAATAGATAGTCCTTGGGATCATTTGCTGTAGTGGGGTCATACATCTTCAGGGTCAAACAGTGTTCCCACTGATTAAACCATAGCCGAAGTTTCCCAGGATACTTCTTTTATATGGCCAACCTAAGTACTGGGAAAAGTGTATAAATAGTTAGCAGTCCCCCGTAGTTAAGGGAGGGTGCCCCCCAGGGCTCTCCTATCTCTCCTTTGTTATATTTAATTTATGTTTCTTCCCTGCACTTGTCTATCCCAAAGGGGATTATGTTTTCTTATGTTGATGATTTTACTGTCACTGTTGGGTCTGGGTCATACCGGAGGAACACACAGCTTCTTCAACATTAGTACACCCGCCTCTGCAGGAAGGCCACCCCACTTGGAGTCTCCTTCTCCATCCCCAGAACCGAACTCATCCACTGGCGAACTCCAAGGGATCGCTCTCCCCCCTCACTGGCCCTGGTTTCTCTCGATGGGAGTCTCTTTCACCCCTCTTCCATAGTCCGCTGGCTTGGATACTGGTTCTCACCCTCGATGGAAACCTCCACCCACTTCATCAAGAGACTAGCCCTCGCTCAGGGGGCCTTTGGCCTTATCAGGCAACTCTCCCCTCCGGGCATAGGCATAGTACCCTACCTGAACCGCAGACTGGCCATGGTCCTGCTGCTACCGATCCTCATCTACGGAGCTGACCTCCACGTCCCCAACGCTGCGATGATGGGTAAGATGGAGGTCTTTTGGAGCAAGGTCCAACGATGGGTCACTAACTGCTTCTCATCGACTCCTGTATCTATCCTTCCCTGTGAGGCTTGCCTCCCCCCTCTTAACTCGCTCCTCCCCCATCGCCGGAGGATGAGCGCACTAAGATTGGCCTGTTCCCCTCCCGAGATCAACCCAGCCGCAGCCCGGCTGCCACCATCATTTCTATCCTGCTCCAATTTTAGGGCAGGGAACTCCTCCCGCCACCTCCTTCGTGGCCTTAGGGCCAACTATATCCCCCTACGCTGGAACCAACTAAGGCCCATACCCGCTGTCCGCTCTCACCTCCCAATCGATTCAATGTGCTACCTCTTAGTCAAGGTGGCAGCGGACGGGCTCAAACTCCCTCAGATAAACTCACACCTTCTGCCGGGCACGGACCTAGCACCCCCTCCTCCGATCCCAGGTGCTGTCACCTACAAATTGATGAAGGAGGAGTGCAGAAAGGACCTCCTCACTGATTGGACGCTCCTGTCCCCACCCACTGCTTCCTACCAGTACAAGCCGTCCCTACGCCCACATGCCTTTATTGGCCACGACCGCTTCACAACTAGGCGAATCCACCAAATACGCGCTGGTAAGAGCTATCTTGCCGCGCAACCCTCTTGGAACGATACCGATCGCTCTCCCACCTGCCCTTCCTGCGACTCAGAGGACGAAACCTTCGAGCATGCTAGCCTCCACTGCACTTCCAAGTCCCGAGAACGCCAGCTTTACCTTCCGAAGCTGTCTACGATTGACCATGGCTCTCCACTTTGGGCCGACCTGGACATGATCCTTGGTCTTGCCTCATAAATCCGCGCAACTCGCACAAACTTCCCGCCCACCATGCCAGCAGTTTTTGCTACTTCAGCCTCCTCCTCCCGCGACTATGACTCAGACTGACCGTTTTGACTTTCCTTTTTTACTTATATCTTTCCTTTCTGTTATGATTTCTTTTGGGGTCATTTCAGTCTATACTTTTTGAATTAGTCGCCATTGCTGGGCGCGGTGACGGTATGGTCATCACTAGGGGAGAACTTGTGCGGTTATTTCTTTTGTTTTGCACGTTTGGAATTAACGTTTCGTTTATGCTATAGCTAGCGCTCCATGCAGGTTCCTGTACGTTAACAGCGAATATAAGAGATAATCAAAAAAAAAAATCAAAAAAGCCCGTAGTTAAGGGACACGCTCCGCGCCCTTTATTTTCCTCCCGCATGAAACTCTTGCCCTTTTTAGCCGAACAAAACTTCGCCCTTTTGTGTGGCAACAGCCACCACACACCAAATCTTGCCCCTCGCTTTAGCTTAACTCTTTAGCAACACAGCTCCACTTCCTGTGTAACAGTGATGGCCACAGCTTCCCCTGGCCCCTCCAGGTCAGCCTCGCGCACCCAGCACTGCACAGCCCCCTACTCAACCCACTCCTCCCACGCTAGCACCCCTGGACCCCTCCCCGAACACCTGATTGCAACCCAGAACCTCCTGGACGCTATAGTTACCCAGTTCAGCCTCTCCCAGGAATCCTTCCCTGTGTTTGACAACTCCCTTCTCCACAACCTTTCCGACGGGGAAGCCACCATCATCCCACTTCTCTGCACCGCCCTCTCTGGAATCAATGAGGTAGTTAGCCGACTTCCCGCACTGACTACGCGCGTGGATGAGATCTCGTCCGCTATCTCGACCCCCGCTCCTCCCCCTACTTCAGCCCCCCCCCGCAATTGCAGCCTTGGAGGCCACAGTCAGGGACCTTTCCCTTCGCGTCACAGCAGGAGCCACTGCCAGACAACCCCCTCCTCCTCCGCCGGTCCCCCCTCGCCCCGCTCCGGCTCGACCTAGGTCTTACCCCAACCCTCAACCCCAACCCACACAAGAAGCAACTCAAGGCCCCGACCCCGACCTCCCCTGCTATGACACAGTTGAAAAACAGTGGTATGGCAACCCTGCCACATATGCCGTCCGACACGCACGCTCCTGGGAAGCCCAAGAATACAGTGCAGGCAAATACCCTCCCCTTACCGAGTTCTGCACACCACCCTCTTCCTCCAATAACCGACCCACACACACCCAGCGCCATCCGGCCAACAAGTCCTATGCTGCTGTTGCAGCAGGACCATCCTCTGCACCAGGGACCAAAGTCAAAGGGAAGAAGCCAACCACGCCGGCCAAGTCGCAGCGTCCAACAACAGCAGCCCTAAGTCTCGAGGTCCAGCACCGTTGCCCTCTGCCGAGCGCAGATTCTTCGCCCCCCGCACCTCACCCGCACCCCATGCAGAGGCTGACAGTATGGCAGCAACCGCCCCCTACCTGATGGCCGCCGTCCTGAGGCAGGCCAACTGCCCTTTCCCCCAGTCCTTTTCCGCACGTGTCAATCCTAAAGGATCTCTTACCCTCCTGGGCACTGACCCGCACACACCCTCCACTGCTTACGCACCCTACTATGAAGCCATGACTAACCGTCTTAACCAAGCTTTCCCAGTAGGAAACAACCCCTATCGCCCTCTCCGCTCCGCCCCAAATGAGGTCCAATCAGCCACCCACAGCTTACCCACAGCCTACCTTCCGGAGGACCAGGCTGACCTCTTCCCTACCCTCTCTGAGTCAGTTCGCAATGCAACTGACGTCGCTATCTACTCAGCACGTTTCCTCCAAAAGGACCCTGACAGTCGGGCAACAAAGACCACTACGTCTGTTGTAGTCACCGTGGCCCCAGACGATGTCAACAGGCTTGTGTCCACCATCCGTCTCTTCACCCGTCCGCGCAAAGTCGAAAAGGCCCACTCCTCTGGGAAGTATATGAAATGCCGGAAGTCCTGGCTTTACGGCCACCCCTCTCCTATGTGCAAAGCCTCCACCCCCACCTGTCCCCTGTGTGCTCTAGTACATACACGTGCGGCCCACCGCTGCCCTAATCCCACTTGCCCTAAGGGCGGGAACACTAAGTCCGTTGCTGGGTGCTGTCCCGCCTCTCCCCTCATGTGCTCTAGTTGCGCAGGTCCCCATCCTGCCACGGACCGTTATTGCCCTTCCCGCCCCCTCCCTCCCACTGACGATGAT
>QFET01005927.1:0-54810 GCA_003316355.1 Tuber calosporum | reverse complement strand
GGGCAATGGGTTAGCTCGCGGTCCAAAACTGATGCATTGAAATGTCACTGCGTCGTGAGTTCGATGAGTATGGAAATGGTGGAGAAGGGTCGAGGTCGGTTTTTTTCAACGCATAGGTACATACAAGGCTGAGACACGGTGTGAGTCCATAAGAGCCGATCCGGGGGTAAATCCTTAGCCCACTGTACTAGTACAGTACCACTACGGTACAGTATTCTTCTAAAGGGTTGCATTATCAGTAACGAATGAGAATGACATTAGCTAAGATGAACAGTGTGATAATCGAATGATTGGACGACATCCATTGGAGAGAAGAAAGCTTGAAGTAACCCCCCCCACCCTAGCCCTCCCATGTAATGAAGATATCGAACGTTCGAGGCTTGAGGGAAATCACTCCTCTGACAACGTCGCAAAAGCTCCCAACACATTCCATCACGATGTACCCACAAGCAATCCCGATGTCCATCATACTACTATACCAACAAAACGATTCACCAAATCTTCAACACTCCCGGTGAGCTACAATCTATCCAAGCTCGGATGGGGGCATATTGCCAGATTAGGTGCAAGATTATTAACAAAAGTAATGCTCAAAACGAGAACTCCGGTGTAAGGCACGATAACCCAATTCGATTATCCGCTCTTCCTGGCTTCCGCCAATACCTGTATGTATTCCTTGTTAGACTCGGAGCAGTCCGGTGAAAATTCTTGAAAGGTCGCTATCTGGAAGTGGTGGATTTCCAAGTGAGAGACTTGGCGGAGGTAGGTAGGTAGGTAGGTGTTCCTGTCTTGTATGCCTTGGGGAATAGGAAATAAAAAAGGAACGGTGGAGGATCTTGAAGGTCTTGGGAAGAAGGATTGAAAATGGGGCTGTTTGTTATATATATGAATGAAATGCTACACTACTTGTTGATGAACCGATTGTAGTGTATTGCGCTGTGGCTGTTGAGTCGAATTGGGAGTGGGCTGAATGTTACTGGGGTCTATAGGATTAACATTCCTTCCCGGGTGTATTCGGTCGCATTTAAACACTCCATCCCCGTGATTCACAATATCCCCATCCATTATCCTTTCCTGGGTTCTCCATATTTAATAACTCCTCTCTTGTTGCAACACAAGTTAAATATTTATTGTTTCTGCTAATATGGATACATGTTTCTGCAACGCAATTACCACTTACGATATCGTGTTTCCTTATTGTGTCATTTTACTTATTCCGCCTAACCCTGCTTCGAATTTACCCCAAAGTACCCAGAATCCAACACGCTGTTTTACAATTCACCTCCTACTTGCGGACTTTCGCTTTTAACAATTTCAAGGGAAGGAACGGGCACAGCATGAAATACGATCAAGTTAATGATTACATTAGACACTCAAGATTCCAGTATCTTAGATGCAAACCCCACCAGTGATGGCCGTACTTCCAAGTTTCCAGAGTTTCTCCTACTCTTGTATCATACATGCACTTAACCCACGCTTTCTCACTCACTGATAAGAAAAGCCGACTTCACACAAGCGCCTGGATAAGAAATGTACCCAATCGAATACTGTGATAGCGATCCGGTCATTCCTCGTAGCTTTTCCTTCCACACCCCCAGGACTTTCTTCCCCGTATTCACTCTTTCAGTCAACCCCAAAGTTCACGGATCCAAAGCACCCGGCCATCCTTGAAAAAGCCTGGGCCCACAACCCAACTTTTCTCTCTCTCTCTCTTTCTTTCTTCCTTACTTGCCTCCTACCAACGGACCGACCGGAAGCGCCACAACCAGGAAAGAGTCTTCCCGCGCAATGCAATCAAACAAGCAAGTAATATTTGCAAAGAAAATCTGCAAGAGCAGCTGGTGGGAGTGAAAACGATGAGTGAACGTGAGCGCGTGTGTGCGGTGTGAGAGGGTGGAAGAGGGTGGAAGAGGGTGGTTGGGGAGTAGACGTAGTGTAACGGCCGGAGGATTGTCCAGGCGCCCAACAAGAATGGTTCATGAAGTATCACTCGGTGGCTGATTTCATTGAGGCACAAGTAGTTGGTTATGTTACTCGTAGCTCTCTAACTGGAATTTTTTCTATCGTAGATTGCGTTAGCATCCTGGTATACTAATACAGGCTGTCCTCCTCCTCCATGTGCACCACCAAGAGCGATACTCGCCACACATACGGACGGTGCTATTCCATTCTCCAGATCGACCAAGCAAACCTCGCGCTTCGCAAAACAACGGCGGGAAAGATGAAAATGCAGAAGGAAGAAAAAGCTACAAGAAAGCGAATGACACACGTTAAATACGTGCACAAAACTAGGAATATTATCACAGGAATGGAGGGTGAAAAGGTGAAATAAAATACAAAGCAAGTCAAAGCGAATTAAGGTAAAGTAGAGGAAAGCATTTTAACGCCGGCCAGGTCCCCCACCACAAAGTAAAGTAAATCCCAGTCAAACCTCCAGCCAACCAACAATGCAAGCCCCATTCCCATCCCGTGCGGGCGATTAAATCAAAGTAAAAACAAACCCCCACCCAGCCCCAAACCAATCCATCATGCCATCATGAAAACCAGGCTCCCCTCACTCACCCACAAACAGCCTTCCACAGCTCCCTTGCCTCCTTGACATACATGAATGTAACACCAAGCATCTGCACCTCATAGTACACATCCCGCAGGGAAATGACTCCCGCGCGCAAAAGGCTCTGCACGAATAGACACAGTAGCTGCACCTGCCGCGCCTGCGCCCTCTTCCCACTGCCGCCATCGCGGTACTCGCCGTCGAGCATTTCCTCCGCCGAGCGCGTCCCATTCGACAGAAAGCTATGTATCAGCAGGTCTGCCTCGTCTTTTGTGAGGGCCGAGGTTTGGGTGATTAGGATGTTTATGGTTTCCAGGGCGTTGAGAGTGGGGGTCAGGAAGGAGAGGCTTGAGAGGATTTCCTGGCGGCGGTGAGAGGTAGAGGATGGTGATGGTGGAGTTGTGGCTGATGGTGTGGTTGGCATGACATTCGCAGTAGTATTGGTCGAGGAGAGGAGGAGGAGGAGGATTCCTCGGGCCAAGACTGGGTTGTTAGATATAAGACTCGTGAGGGTAGGAGATGAGAGAAAGTCAAGCGGGTATGCGGTTAGAAGAGAGGGTGTGGATTTCAGAGTTGCGAGTAGGGAGTTTACAACGTTCGGGCGGAGCTCTTCGGACATAGCTCTAACGAGGAAGGTTGAGACCTCAGCTGCTGTATCTTGGGCCAGTGGTGAAGGGCGTCCGTTCGACGGTGTTTGCGCGCCAGAGGTAAGTTCACTAGCCGAGGAACATCCACTCCCACCGGCGCTTGCTCCGGCCCCATCGGCGCCCAATTCCCTCCCGTGCCCTTTTCCGGTACCGCCACCACCTCCCCTGAGGGTCTTCTTCCCCTCCGTCGGCATATCATAAACCCCCTGTTCGCACAAAGCCTCTGTGAAAGATTCCAAGTCAACCACAAACTCCAAGCCCCGGCTAGCAAACTCATACGGCGAAAGCCCTGCCAGCCTATCCCCATGCTCGCCTAGAATACCCTTAACAAACGCAACGCGAATCCTGAGAACCTCCTCGCGAATGCCCAATGATTCTGCACCAAGATCGCCCCGCTGTTGCTTCTTCTGCTTCTCCACCACTTCGTACTCCCGACAGACATCCACCCAATGCGAGAGCGACGGATTCATGCGCAGCCCGTACATCCGGTACGCCTCAAACAGGACAAATTCCGCGTTTAACATGAAACCGAGGTATTCTCGAGCGCTATTGCGGGAGAATTCGGGACTGCCGGCGACTCTGGTCCCGAGGAGTTGCATGAGGGCGCTGATGGGCTCTTGGGTGGTCGAGAGGATTTCCAGGGTGTTGTGGAGCTCGCAGACGCGCGTGAAGGTACTTTCCCGGACAGCGGGAATGTTGAGGAAGGCATTTGCGGTTTTCTGGAAAGGGTCGGTGAAGATTGTCAGGACGCGGACTAGCTCGGCGGGTAATGGGCTGGTTGAGAGGAGCATTGTTGGAGTGTAGCGTGGTATGAGTGAATAGATGTGGGAAATTGAATTGGCTGGATTGGCTGGTGGATTGGCTACCGGTACAGGTGAAAGAGGCGGAAAAGAAAGAAGGATAATTGGTGTGGAAATCTGTGGGAGACTTGGCCCGTCCTTATCCTAAGAAGATAAGCGGGAAGCAACCGGATTTGCGGCTGACCACGCGTTGTAAACCTGGATATTGTGGGTTGCCAAGTGGGGAGTGAAGGAAAGTGTTGAAGGGAGGAAAGGAATCCGATGTGGGAAGGTGGGATGGGGAAAAATGGTTGGATTAAAACACCTAGACATCAGCAGTTGATGAATCTATCCCTCTCTCTCCCCCTCTCCCTTTAGGGTAGGCGTTGATGGTGGGGCAGGAGACAGACGAGGGTGTAAACCTTAGGAACAACGAGACAAGATCTACTTCGCTGTGCCTCCCCGAGCCAAAACCCCGCGCGCATGCCCCACAAAGAAGCAAGCCACACCATCCAATCATCCCGACCACTTTACGATGCCGTTTCAAAAGTGCACAATTTCATCAACTCGGGGGAAATATTTGCGGATTTCAAGCCATCGCCATCGTGATATTGTAGTCATACAGAAAAGAAAAGGAAAAGGAGAAAAGGAGAATGGGAAAAAAAGAAAAGAAAAAAGAAAAGAAAAAAGAACAGCAGACGAAATCGAAAAGAAAGAGAAAAAAAAAAAGACCCAGGCCCGCAACTACAATAGAACGAAAGAAAACAAGAAAGAAAGAACAGGAAAAAAAGAGCCCAACATTATTGGCCCAAAACCCCCTTTGTAAAGACCGACTGACAGACAATCGCCGTCCTCTTAGACGATGTCAACTCAAAAAATTACCATCTCTCCCTCACAAACCGGTGTTGTTTATGTTTGATGGATTAAGGATAGTGGGAGTCTCGCGTCTCTCTAGTATTTAAATATAATGTATCTGGTAGGCAGGAATTAGCAACCTGGACATTCAAAAAAGGACCCGAAAGGAGAGAGAAACTCACAGAGCATGAATAATTCCTGGCAGGTAACCCAAGCAGGTGAAGATAATATTGATCAAGAGATCGCCGCCGCACCCCCTCTCGAGAAAGACACCAAGAGGAGGAAGGAGGACAGCGAGAAGAATCTTGCAAATATCACTGAACAAACAGTAAGTACTCCGTTCCCCCCCTTTTTCAACTCAACCCTCAATCCCCTCCCCCCAAGAAGAGAGTGACTAACCTGGCAGTGAAAGGCATGATGTTTGTTGTGGTCGTGCTTGTGGTCCGTGTTGTATAGTATTTTGTAAGCCCAAGCGTTTGATGATAGCTTCGATGAGATGTCAAGCTTGTTCAAAGAGCAAAGTTTTACTGGGTATCTTGTATTGTCGAATTGTCGAGGAGGAAGGAAAGGGGGTGGTGGGAAGGGGACACTCGGGTCTTTATTTGTAGTGTTCAAGGGAAGAAAAATAAAAAGGGTGGGCTCAGGCAAAAAAAAAACTCCCCTCGAGACCAAACGTCATACCTGCACCCACCCGCCACCCAACTTTAAGCCCGGTTATCTCAGTGCAATGTGGCTGGTGAATAACAGGTTCGTCAATACGGATAAGTTACGTCATGTTAAGGCGAACCCATCCATCCGCAAATTTCCTAATCCCTTCCAACTTGAATCCTGCGAACGGGGATTGAGAAATCACTTTTCCATCTACCATCCGCTTACCACTACGAGCAACTTAACTGTGAGTGTGCACTGTGGGTAACTTGACTCTTCACGTCTTGTCTGTGCTCGTGTTGTGCAGTATCATATCACTGCTCTCGTGTTTCCTATATCCCTTGATACCATTGGTCAGAGTGTGTCTCGTGGTGGTCTTCAACCACCCGTTGACCCAGAGACAACCCCAGTTCCAACCGGAAGAACTTGGCCGGGTCTGGCTCCGAAAGGGCATACATGCCGGTATCATACATACATACATACATACATACGGGCGAAAGACGCGTAATGTCATCCAAAAATAAATGGCCATCGGATTCCGTGATGAGAAAGATTCCCATGTCGAGACAGACACTGTGCCAGCCTAATGTACTGTGGTCCATAGCTGTACGGTACTGTGCAGTATCGTATTATCGCACAAGCATAAGAAACCTGTAATCTAGGATGCTACCAAAGTGCCAATACGGTACCCCTCCAGTCGAATCCTCTTTCACCCCATTTTCACCCAGGGCAGTTGTATGATACTAGTGCCGTATGGTAAAGTGGCACGATGGCAACTCAGCAGATAAGGTGGTACTGGCGCATTAATACCCTCCTCCTCCTCCTCCTCCTCAGGAACCGAGTTCACCAGACTATATACCCTACCCTACTCGTGCTCGAGTTCATACCTTTACGGCGGCAGGGGAACCACACCAATAAATGGTAATTTATCCGCACACGAACATCTCCGATGCAACCCTCGACTGTGCACTTCCACAACAGACAACTCACGTGAGCTACAGCATTCGTGCACGAGAGAGCGAAGTACCGTAGTCTAAGCCAAGTGCACAAACATGCCATTGATAAACGGGCCATTCCGAGTCTTGCCTGGTGTCGCTCTCACATGCAAGACGCAGGAGGGAAATGGCCTTGGCGGCCTCTGCGCCATCAACGCCAGTTCTAACGGCGGGCCTTGCCAAGATGGCGGGTCCGTTCGGGCTGTGTGTGTGGCGGTGGGTCTCGTTGCAGTAGATCCCTGGGTGGAGAATCACGATAAGCTCAAGGTAAGCCATCTCGCTGGAATCGCGGCTGGATCGAACACTCACAAGTACTTGTGCAGGGGGTGACGAGAGGTGAAGGGTGCATTGTGGCGGTGCGCCTCCTCCCTGATCACTTGAGTTCGTGTGGGAGGGCACGGCTATTGTACCGGTATCATACCAGCACTCTTCACTTTCTGTCACCCCCTGTGGCGTGTGTATGATACTTGCTCGCTCTGCGCAGGACCGCCACGCTATCGCTGCCCTGCCCTGCATTGGCAATTTGGCATCGAGCACAACCCTCAAAAGGCTCACTCGCAAGTTACCGGTGATCCATACAAGGTGGCGACCACTCTTCAACCGGTGCCATTGACACAGCTCACTGGGGAGATCAGCAGGCTGACCCCAGGGAGGCAGATGCCAAAGCTCGGCTTGAGCTTCTTGGACTGCAGGCGACTACATCCGATGGTCTGCCGAGAACTTACCGCCATTCTGCTGTGCTCGGGTGGAGTGGTTGATCCGTGAATGCCTTCGCATCGATCAAACGGCCATAGATACGGTATCCCTTCTGGCGAAAAAATCGGAAAGCCATCCCTGAACCACCCCCTCCCTTTACAATAAATGGGCTTAGTTGCATATCGAAAACGACGACTCATTGGCAATTTTCACAGACTAACATAATGCCGTGGGATAGAGAGCCGGTTTGGAATTCTTCCCTGTAGTTACTGAATATGTACTCGAGTATTGATTAAACGGACTAACCCGGTACCCGAGTACATACGGCACGGTATCGGCACTTTAGGGTTTTCCTTGATTTTCCCTCGCCCGTCTCCGGTACGTGTACATACGAGTATGTGCAGCTGTCTTCTCTGTCATAACAGAATGAAAGAGTACTTGTAGGGTCCGGCGCGTAGTGTAATAAACCCCTAGAAATCATAGGTTCTCGCTGCAAAAGAATCCACCTCTAGCAATAGGCAATTGAATGCTCGAGCATGCTAGTAACCGACTGGGCCTACTGAACATCCAATTTTTGGAACAAAGCGAACAAACCAAACCAAACACATTGTGAGCACCACACTCGACTTCCACTTCCTCGATGCGCAATAACCCAAAAATGCGGCTCCCCCTTCAAAACAACCACCTCACCCGAAATCTCGTTTGGCAGGGGTATGAACCGCTCTACTAGTACCTCACCCGTCTGCTTCAAAGTTTGATAAACCAGGCACAGTCGCACCCTGATGTCTAGCACGCTCGAGGTCCAGTGTGAACTATACGAGATGATGAAGCGTCTGGGAGAGTGAAAAGGTTGGTGAGAATGGTCTTTGCAAAAAGACTGGAAATTGAGTGACAATTGAGTGGAAACGAATGGTAGCTATTCCATATAAAGTGCGGACAAGGATCAGAGTCGAAAATAGGGGGTTGGAGAAGTGAGTGGAAAATTGAACTAAACCTCCTGGTAGAGAACTAAAGAAAATCAGTGCTTGCTAGGTATCTTTTAGTATTATCTCTGTAGTTGCAGAATTACAGCCTTAGTTAATACAGAACTTGAAACTTTTTCGCTCTTGCATGGTATCAACTTTTAGACATTGCTGGCAGAGATATCCTATAATAAGGTAAAGTAAAGGTAAGTTAACTCTTTCCCACCATGCCAAGCATACATGAGACAGTCAAGTAAGCCAAGTTCTTGAATTTTAACTTTGAATGCCCTACTCCTGAAATGCACTCGGTTGAACGGTTACTTTTCTGAGCTTATTCTTTTCAGCTTTTCGACTTCAATACTCGTACTGGGCGCCCCCAGTGAAGCTGTTGTGATTGTACCGTAGTCCTTCCCTTGGTTATTTTTTAAGTTGTACTCGTAATACAGTACTTACTTTGCTTCCTACCTACCCTACGATAACTTCCGCTTTAGCAGACAAGGTGCTTATAAGAGCAACTTAGTCTACCTGCAGAGTACCCTTAAACCTAGCCCTTCACATTGCTGATCAATATTAGCCAGGAATTTATAGTATCTTTTTAACAACCTGATCAGTACATACCCACTCTACAGTACGAACAGGTTGCGACTTCAATGGATTTTGAAAATTTATCTGGGACCACGAAGAGTTCGGTAGAGTGAAATCTGAGACAACAGGGTAAGACAGGAATCGAACCAACACTCATTCATTCATTCATTCATTTACCCCCTAATCTGCAAAATCTGCAAACAAACCTTCAGTCACTCTGTCACTCTCTCTCTCGCGCGCGCGAGATTGACCGCCAGGACACGAAATGAAATTCCACCCTTTAACAATCCCATTCGCTTTATCTTTATTACTACCTACGCAGGCGCAAGGTCTCGGCGGCGGCGCCATGGGGGAAATCTCACCAACGACCGCGCCCACGAACGCTCCTGTCGAACCTACCAAAGTTTGGTATACTCCCCCCCTCCCCTTCCCCAGTTATCCAGTGCTAACCATCGATAGGGTACCGTCAACCCTCGCCAATGGCATTGTCACAAAGGTCGCCTCCTTATATACCCAGCAGGTCGCGGGCAGCCGGAGCGGGTTGCATACGCCCAGCTCTGGGGTTGTAGGCTTGGGGACGCTTACCGGGAGTGTGGGAGTTGTTAGGACTGCTGGGGCAAATGCTGCAGCCGGGAGGGTGCGGCCGAGGGGAGGAGGCATGGAGGGGTGGGTTATGATGGGGATGGTTGGGGTTGGGGTTTTCGGGTTCATGGTTGGGGGGGCGGCGCTTTAGGGGAAGTTGTAGATACTTAGGATCGAAGGATAGGAATTAACCAAGAGAGGATTTTGGTTAGCAAGGTTATCGGTATGATAGCTTGTTTTTTTTGACTTCTTTCGGGTCTTTTTCTTTACTTTTTTCCACTTCATTCTTTAACTCATTTCTATTTCTTCTATTATAATATATACCAGTCATAGATATAGATCTTGTTCTATTTACTTTGAGTGGTAGGTGGGAGGGGAGTAAGTTTAACGGAATCCGATTATGTTGCTACTAGTACCCCTGACTTGATGTTGATTATATCTTATTTGGGGTTATACTTGATAAGCATTAAGTTAACCTCTTGTGGTTCTTTCTTACTTGGTTAAGACTTCCGAATTGGCAATTCATTCCTTGTTTTTCTTATCATTACTCTCTCCTTGCTTCTACCCCTTTGGATATTGCTCTCCTCCTTTTATTACCCTAGGAGTGATATACTACTAGCAATCACATGCTACTACTTATTTAGATTCCATTACATATTTTGTTAGCTCTATCCTATTACTTTAACCCCTTGTTTCCAGAATATGATTACCTTGTTAGGCTACCTCAGTTAGCATAATATTTGAACAGGATATTTGTGCTCTTGTTATATTTGCCTAGCCATAATCCTTTATAATTAAAGAGCCTATAATCAGTTAAAGATTCAGACTCTCAAGGCTGACAGGAATATCATATTTAATACAACAAGTTGTAAAGTTGCTCAATTAGATTCTTTTAGCTTTGGATCCAAGGCAGACTATTTGGTACTACGAAATTGTCTAGGCCATGAATTATTGAGAAAAGCAGATAAAGGTTAGGAAAGCTTAGTGAACTTGGTAGTAAAGAGTGAGGAATTCTCAAAGATATTGCAAGCTTGTTATATTATTAAGGTTTCTTCTCTATTGCTTGATGATCCATAAACTGAAGATGTTTTTTTTGATAATCTCATATATCCACTGTTAAGCTACAACAAGCTGTATGGAGTACTAGCTATGGCAACAAGCTTCTTCCCACCTATTTTCCTCAAAAGTGTATTTTGCACCATTTTCAACACCTGTGATCTGTCACAGTTGTTGTGAGGTTCCAATCAGCGTTCTTGATTCTATCTCAAGATTACTTCAAGTCTTTAATTTCAAAGGGATTAACAGTTTCCCCGTGACTTTAATTTTTTCAGGTTTTTCATCTTCCTGGTCCTGATCTTTGGTTGCTACCATGGCGAAGCGAAACGCCTCTTTTCCAGCCCGCTCCGTCGCTAAGACTTGAGTGGTGCTCTTACAGTTGGGAGAGAAAATTCTTGACTTAGAAGCAGAAGTAATACAACTGTGCCAGAATGTCTTGGTACTCTCCCACAACTTGCATTTATGCGAGAAAAGGAAAAAAGAATGGCGGGCCTTTCTTGCCTGATCGGAGCCGTGTCCAGCTCAGGCTGTGGATGGTGATCGCGTTTCAGATCTACCACCTCACGATGCGGGGGTGGCGAACGTTGTGGCGCCTCTGGTTAGGCTTCCTACAGTAGTGTTCTCTGTAGTGTCAATGGTGTCCTCTGTGGCGTCAGTGCAAACAAGAGTGGCTGTTGCAGTTGCATCCTGCCCTCCGGTGGTGCAGGCACCTGACCCCGTGGTGGTTGGAAAGAGTCCTGGGTGGCTTAGCACCACTGGGTAGTGGATGGAGGTGTTCCTCAGCGGCCCTCCTAAGACCGGGAACCTAGTTCCCAGGAATTTGGAGTTTGGGGGTATACCATGGTACTCTCAGTCGGATCAGGACTTTGTTCTCAGAAATGTTGTTGTGGCCGATGGGGCGGACACCAGTCAGGTGGAAACCCATGTAAAGCAGAAACGGCCGATGACGAAGAAGAAAGCCAGCGTGGTTGTTGATGCAGGCTGGTGAGGAGTGCGGAGTTTAATGCGTTTTCCAGTTTTTTCCCCTGGTAGTTTTTCTTGTTGCCCCTTTCCGTGGGATATTCTCGTGCGGTTGACTGTTTGCGAGGCTATATACAGATGGTTTTGTTTTATTGTTGTATATTTGTTTTAGGTTCCTTGCATGTCAGGTTAGGATCTTCTGATTCGGGTAAGGAACGAGTTCCCGGGGGTGCCTTCGTCCACTAGAGATGTGAGTTTGCGCATGGATGTGCATAAGCATTTGAGTGTCGTTGATGGTAATAGTGGTGTCTTGCTACAGATTCCACGTTTGGCTACATACCAGAGTAGCTACGGGGCAGTGCATGTTGGAGAGACATTTTGGGTTACTCCATGTAGATTTTATGGTAACGCCATTAGGGTGGAGAGCCTGGATTGGAATGCTCCATTTGTATTTTACAAGAATCTTTTTTTTTTAAACTCTACGTAACTATCTATACATTTTGGCATAACGTGACCTGTCAGGTTATACAAATCCCATATTGTTGACTTAGCAAGAAGGAGGAAAGGAAACAAACTGGCACAGGACACCTTCCTATCTATCAGCAGTGCACTCCTCACTGAGCAGGGAAACCCTCCATTTTTATGCCCATGGCGATCCCCTTATCTAAGTGACTAAGAAGTACCACAGTCTCGACCCTCTCCCCTGTTTATAGACAAAACGGCGAGGGGACACTATTTGTGCATCATAATCTAACTGGGTACTACTTCAGCAACAACTTCCAGAAGATGGCTGAACAAGCACATCACAGAACTAAAAATACTTCACAGACCCACATTATGGTGAAAATGTTTCACTTGATGTATAATGACTAGAGAGTAGCAGTCGACAAGCTCAAAGAAAACTATATAGCCTTGGGAGAAGAGGTTAACGTACTATACAACTCCACCCCCTCCCCTGTCACACCCACCCAGATTTGGGTCCGCGGTTAACTTGCAGACCTAGAGGCTGCACAAGTACCTGCAAAGCCTAAAACTCAACCTCCACCTCTTCCTCCTAGTATTAACTCATATGTTGGACCTCAACTAGGGTCAACAGTAGTAAAGAAAGGCAAGAAGAGGAAAACTCAGCCGAAAATATATCCCCTGTGGCATCTAAGCACAACTCAACCATGAAGCCATGCCAGCCAGAGAAAGGCCAGACCCTGAATGAACGTCGCCTGATCATTTGAAGAGAAGGCCAACCCCTCAACACATCTGCTTTCGAGCTTAGAAATACATTAAACACATCTTGGGCAATACATTCATTCAAACTATCTCTATTAAGGGGCACACTATAACACTCATCACTATGGATACGGTAAAAACTAGCCTGGTATTGAGCAAGGTCAACACCTTCTTCCACCTTATTATTGGCACTAACAGTGTCCAGTTGGACAGCAGAACGACCCAACTCTTGGTATACAGTATCTCTACTAGTGCCTCCCTGTTACATATATGGGATATGGTATGAGACTTTCGAGTCAAAAGATGTGATGGTATATATCACCGGGAGGTGACTATATTGACTACAACCCACCCTGGCAAGAAGTAGGATTGTATCCAGAACTACTCAGTCTCAGTGAAGGATGATAGAGTAATTTATCTAGGAGGATCGATTAGGTCTTCAACATTCTTGATAATCCCAATCAATCTGCACACAAATGTATCTATAGAAGAAAGATAGCTATTTAGACTGATCACCAGGTATTTTGTATGATATTCACAAATGGGCAGCATCAACTTGAACATAGTTGATTTGGAAATGAGATCGAAGGATATCTAGTAGTGGAGTGCTTGCCAGCCTCAGAGAAATAGACAGTTTGGAGGATCACTTGCTGTACTGGGTATTACATCTTCAGGGTCAAACTTTGTTGGCAGTTTTTAGACCATGGCCAAAGCCTCTAAGGATACTTCTTATATATGGTCAACATGAGTACTGGGACAAGTGTATAAATAGTTAGAGGTCTCCGTAGTTAAGGGATTGCGAATTCCTCCCTTGCCCCCTTTGTTAGTTCATGGGGTGTCACCCTCCCGCTGACTGGCTCTGACCACGTCCCAATCACCATCATCCTCACGACACCCTTTCTGCGCCAATCTAACCACACCCCTAACTGGACCAAAACCGACTGGAACACACTCTCCCCTCTTCTGAGAGATCAGTCGGTTCCGGCAGCACCCCCGCTCCCAACATTAGCCTCACTTAGTGCCTGGTTCGACCTCCACCTGGGCACCCTTACTTCTCTCCTAGCCCTACACACGCCAAACAAGCGCCCTTGCTTCAGGTCAAAGCCCTAGTACATAGCAGAGTTATCTCAACTCCGCTAAGCTTTCAACAGGGAAGCAAGGATATCACGCATGTCCCTCTCCACCACACTCTCCAACAGTGCCCGCACCTCCCGCCTTGTATATGTCAAGGCCATAAAGAAGGCCAAGGTATCACACTGGAACTAATTCCTTGCCTCCTTGAACCCCAAGTCAGTATGGGCTGCTTGACACATTGCTAGCAGACGCGCCCAGGACCAGTTCCCCTCCTTTCCCAATGCCCCGACACCCGTTGAAGTCAACACCATCCTTTTGCATCATTTCTTCCCCCCAAAGGACCCCCAACCCTCCCTGTCCATCCTACGACCCTTTCTAGACTTTCTGCTACTTCAGAAACAGGAAGTCTCCCTCGCCCTCCGCAAGTACTCAAACACCTCCACTCCTGGGCCTGACCTGATTCCCTATAGCATATGGAAGAGGATCAACAATATCAACCCCACCTTCCTCACCTTCCTCCTAGTTCCCCTTCTGACCTACGGCTTTCACCCCCCATCCCTCAAAAAGGCGAATGGCATTGTCCTCTCCAAGCCCGGCAAATCTGACTACAACTCACACTACTCCTTCTGGGTCATTGTCCTCCTAGAAACTATCTCTAAGATTCTGAAAAGGATAATGGCAATGCGCCTACTGCTAATGGCCCACACAGTGGCGCTCATGCACCCTAACAAATGCAGCTCGCTCCCTGGACTAAGTACATTTGACGCATGCTCCGCACTCACACACGAAGTCCGGATACTACAGCGTGCAGGCCTCAAGAGCTCCACCCTATTCCTCGACATCAAAGAGGGCTTCGATAATATTTCCTCTAGCTGTTTATCTTCCCTTCTTCGCGCCCAAGGCGTATCCCCCTATAGGGTTCCTTGGGTTCGTTCCTTTTTCACCGAACGCAAAAGCCGCCTGATCTACCAGGGCTCCTCCAATATTTTCTTACCTGTTCAAGTGGGTGCCCCCCAAGGCTCCCCTATCTCTCCTTTGTTATTTTTAATTTATGTATCTTTCCTACACTTGTCCATCCCTAAAGGGATTATGTTTTCCTATGTTGATGATTTTACTGTCACGGTTGGATCTGGATCAGAGTGGAGGAACACACAACTTCTTCAACACTACTATACTCGCCTCAGCAAGAAGGCCACCCCTCTCGGAGTGTCCTTCTCTGTCCCCTAAACCGAACTCATCCACTGGCGTACTCCACGAGATCGCTCTCCCACCTCCCTGGCTCTGGTCTCTCTGGACGGGAGTCTTTTTCACCCTTCCTCCATGGTGTGATGGCTTGGATACTGGTTCTCCCCATCATTGGAAACCTCCGCTCACTTCCTCAAGAGGTTAGCCCTTACGCAAGGGGCTTTCAGCCCCATAAGGCTTCGCTCCCCTCCTGGTATCGGCATAGTCCCCTACCTCAACCGCAGGTTGGCTATGGGCCTGCTCCTACCCATCCTCTCCTATGGAGCTGACCTCCTTATCCCAAACGCCGCCATGATGGGGAAAATGGAAGCCTTTTGGAGCAAGGTCCAGCAGTGGGTAACCAACTGTTTCTCATCGACTCCAGTGTCCATCCTGCCCTGCGAGGCATGCCTCCCTCCTCTGAACTCGCTCCTCCCCCACTAGCGCAGGATGGCCTCACTACGGCTTGCGTACTCCCCTCCCGTGAACAACCCAGTGGCTGCCCGGCTGCCTCCCTATTTTCCGCCTTACTCCTGCTTCAGGGTAGAGGACCCCTCCCGCCCCCTTCTTCGCACGATCAGGGCCAACTATATCCCCTTCCGCTGGGACCAACTGAGGCCTATACCCGCCATCCGCTCCCATCTCCCCATCGATGGCATTTGCCACCTCTTGGTCAAGTTGATACAACATGGCTTCATTCTCCCACAGATAAATTCTCTTCTCCTACCAGGCATAGTCCATGCCCCCCCTCTTCCAGTCCCAGGCGCCGTCTCCTACAAACTGATCAAGGAAGACTGCAGAAGGGAACTCCTCGCTGATTGGACACTCCTGTCGCGACCCCCCCCTTACTACCAGTACAAGCCGTCCCTCCGCCCTCATGCCTCTATGGGACTCGACTGCGTTACAGCTGGCAGGATACCCTAGATGCGTGCTGGCAAAAGCTATCTCGTAGTGCAACCCTCCTGCAGCGATCTTGACTGCTATCCCACTTGCCCTTCCTGCGACTCAGGGGATGAAACCTTTGAGCATGCAAGTCTCCACTGCCCCTCCAAGTCCCATGAACGCCAGCTCTACCTTCTGAAGCTGTTCACAATGGGCCATGGCTCTCCACTTTGGGCCGACCTGGACATGATCCTAGGTCTTGCCTCCTCCATCCGCGCCACACGTAAAAACTTCCCACCCACCAAGCCGGCCGTATGCGTTACAGCTGCCTCCTTCTCCTCCTCCGGCTATGATTCAGATTGATTGACTTTTCCTTGCTGCTTATATCTTTCCTTGTATTTATGATTTCTTTGGATTTCATTTCATTGCTTACTTTTTGAATTAGTCACCATGGTTGGGTGCAGTGACGGTATGGTCATTACTAGGGGAGAATTTGTTTGGTTATTTCTTTTGTTTTGTCCGTTTGGATTTAATGTTTCGTTTATGCCATAGCTAGCGCTCCATGCAGGTTACTGTACATTAACAGCGAATATATGAGATAATCAAAAAAAAATCAAAAAAGAAATTTCATCAAAATCCGTAGTTAAGGGACATCCTCCGTCTCCTCTACACACCCAGCGATTAGAATATCAGCACCGCGAGAAATCATCACCACTTTTGTTTTGACTCAACTTCACCCTTTGCCCATACCTGGGTGGGGATATGTCTTAATGATTCCCTCCTTTCCGTGCTCATTAGGGTCTACTCCTTTTAGCACCTTCTACCCTCTTCTGCCATCTTAGTTGATGGTTCCTCTCCGTTCCCAGCCTTTGTTTTCCCTTGCTTAACATTTGCATGATCGGGAATTCAATATGACCTCCCTGTACGGCTAGGAAACAGAGTGGCAGTCATGGGAAACTCTCTACAGGCCTACAGTTGCTCCAGCTGTCTGATAGTCAATTCCCCCACTCTAATTTTGATGAGAACTGCCTAGACAGCTATGCACAGGATTCTGTTGGTCGTTGTGTCTACCCCTCCTGCATCCTCTCCTCACCTCTTCTCCTGACGGTTGATCGGCTGGCACCCTACTTCTCGCCCCCTTTGGCTGGCACCCTACTACTCCCCCCCTTTGGCTGGCACCATTCTACCACCATTTCCTGAGGATATGGCGATTTACTTTGTCAACCACACACTCCTTGCTCCTCTATTGACTTACAGACCTCCTTTGGCTTGATTCCTTTCGCCTCCACGTGCCTGGGGATTGAATTGCCCCTGCCACCGACCGTAGCCTTCTTGATTTGCTGCAGATGGGATGTTGTGCGGCTGGCGAAATTGCTGGTTCATGTTGGTTTCTTGCTTAGGTGTTTTTTTTCTTTTTGGGGTATTAGTTCTTGTTCACTGTTGGACTTTGTTTATTTTCTAGGTCTCTTGTCTGCACAGGTGAAAGGTTTACTCTCGTTTGAAAGATTTAAGGCCTGTTTCTTCTTAGTAGTTTTTTCTACCCAAGTGCCTAACTTTGTTTTGGTAAAAGGGGTTTTTTAGCTGCGGGGGATTGGATGGACTGTAGTTGAAGGTTTCTTTCTGCCATAGCTTGCACTTCATGTAGTTTCTGTTCCTTAAAAAGTAATTCAATGAGATAATCAAAAAAAACAATCAAACCTGTAGTTAAGGAACAACCTCTGTCTCCTCTACACACATGGCAATTGAAATATTAACACTACCAGAAATCATCACCAAGGGTACAAGGCAGGTTTCAACTCTTTCTGGTGTAACCAGAGGCTGGGGCCTTGTTTACCTATATCTACCCTTACCAAACTAATTAGGGTCTACCACTTTGACTCTATTCTCTCCTTTCCCCAATCTTGTTTCGCCTTACTTAGCTTGTTTGCTCTGCTTTACTTAACATTTGCAGAGTCAGCATCACCTTACCTTCCTACAGCGGGCAGATACTGTTAAGGGTAGTCGATTCTAAGGGCAAGCGAATCGGACTAGGATTGAATATTTCTTTGTAAACGGAGATTGTTTTGGAAGGCTTCGTAGGTAAAGGTTTTGAGTAAAATTTATGATATTGATAAGATCTGTTCTCCATTGCTTGATGATGGCTAAAGCTTGTAAGGCACTTTAATATTTATATCCCACGTCTGAGTGTACGCGGACTACTTCTAATTTCTATATTTTAATATACTTCCAACCGTTTCCATCCTGCAAAACTAAGTGCACGAACCGTTTGACCCTGAGAATATTGTTACCCCCACAGCTTATCGACACGTCAGACCTCCTTTACTTCTGATAGTGTGAACCATTTTTCGGTTGGAGATATCGTTCCTTGTCCTGCTTCTTAAACTTAGGTAGTCTATCGTGGAATTTACCAATAGTTTCTTAGAACTCCAAGTGGCAAACTTGGCTGGTGACCTGTCTGGATACTACCGGCTTTCCCAGTGTCTTGCAGATGGCTTTCAGGAAGACTTAAGACTTACGATCTGTCCAATACCGGATCGGATTACTATGCCTCTCCTTATCTACCTGTTCCGATAGGTCCTTAGACTAAGATAGGCATGTTTTCAGGGTCTGAGTGGGTTCTGATGTTTCTCCTGGAGCCTATTTATCCGATTCTCATTTTTGCACGGAGCATCGCCTCACCTATGGTCCATTTCAGTGAAGGCTGTACCTGATGGGCCATAACTCTGCTGACACTAATCTTATGCACTTGATTCCAGTTACATTGGGTCGTCTGGGTTTTCCTCCTCATCTACCCTGCGTACAGCATCCAGTTAGATGGACAGCGACGATGTATATGGTGTTACAGGAGGGGCGCCAACCCTGGGATATTTGTTGAGGGGACACTTTTTACCGCAGGCGCCGCAGGTGACGTGCGGGCCCCACAAGGGGGCCAGAGGGGTATGAGTAGTATCTCAGTCGAATTTTCGTATCAATTCAGTGCTGGATTCCAGTACCTTATACCCATATGCCTAACAGATACACTAGGAGTAGGACAGAACTCCCTTTTGGCCTACTTTTGCTTTTCAGTCCAAATGTCGATTCCTCCTTTCTCTGGTCCTTGAGAACTACCTAGTTGGGTACACACACAGTTCTGTGACTGATGATTAGGTCTACCCCTCCTCCCTCTCTCCTCATTTCTCCTCTCCTTACGGAGGATTGGCTAGCACCCTACTGCTACCCCTCTTGGAAGCTGACACCTTACTGCCTCTACCATGGCTGGCACCCTATCTTGAATGTTATCTATTTAGCACAATCTTATAGCATGAGTACGAATATACAACACAGTATTAAGAGTATACTATGCGCACACTAGTGTGAGGAGTATTGTAGTATGAAGGTAGATTGGTAGTAGTTCTTGTTCTTAATTAACTGAATAAAGTAGGTGGCAACCAGCTATTTATACAGGTGCGTATCCTCCATGTACTCAGTAACAAAATAGGGAAAACATTGTAAGAAACATAAGTGCCAACATGTTTGACTCTGAAAAACTACCAAGGATATCCCAATAAAATATGCGTAATCTGAAGTGGTGTGCGGCAAATAAACTGAAAGATAACACATGAAACATGACCGGTAAAAGCTCACTATACATGGAAAGTTAACCGAGAATCCCGCACATAAAATAAGAAATATACACATTAATCCTCAATTATTATCATGAAATATAACCGAAAATATGATATACTCTAGCTGTAGTAATGTCTGTAGTTTTCCTGAGTAAACTAGAAATAACCAAGCAGAGACATAAACAATATTACCGTAGGAAATATACATATGAAACGAATTGAAGAATTTCAACAAATGCAATCCTCCAAGATACTGGAGCCTATGGAAAGGATAAGCAGAAGGATCGATACAAGGAAGACAACTCCAAGAAGGACAACAAACCTCAATGGAAGAAAAAGGAATCAAGGAAGACCAAGACTCCAAGAGAAAAAGGATCAGGTATTACCTACGGTGGTAAAGGACATATGGCAAAGGATTGTCCAAGTAAAAACAACAAAGGCAAAGGAAAGACATCCAAGAAGGAAACATCATCGAAGCGAGTAGAAGAAGTCAGCAGCGAGGATGAGGTATACGTCAATGCCCTAGAAGTCGAAACCAATACTTCAGGGCAGAATATGCTACCTAAAGGTGACTGGAGTCATACAGCACTGGAAGGAACGATCCTGATTCACGGTAAACAAGTGAGAGTCCTGTTTGATACAGGAACAATAGGAACGGACCCATTGAGCGCAACCTTTGTCACTACCCATGGAATTCCATGTACCGAAATGGCAACTCCTGCAACTATTCAAATGGCTATGAAAGGGTTACGATCAGAATCCCAGAAAGAATGTAACGTCAGCATAGCGATTGGGAAGATGAAGACTACTGGCAATACAATGATGGTGGGAAACATAGCCAAGTACGATGCCTTGATTGGAATGCCATTCCTAACACGAAACAAAGCATCAGTCGAATGTGGAAAGCTGAGGATTCATATTCCTGACCATAAGATATGGGTCAACTGTACACCTACAAGTGCCAGGATTCGAGCAGCTGTAATGAGCACAAAAGAGTTAATGGAACAATACCTGAAGGTATTCCCACATCCGATTCCTTAAAGGTTGCCACCTTTAAGGAAGATCAACCAGCGAATCAGATTGAAGGATCCAGACAATCTTAAGACGATGCCAACATACTCAGTACCAGAGAAGTACGAGATTCGACTCAAGGCATGGCTGGACCAGAAACAGCAAGAAGGAGTCATCAAAAGAGCAGAAGTGCCAGGAGCAGCACCGATGTTTGTGTCAGTCAAAGGGAAAACTTATGGAAGGATCAGATGTCTAGCGGACCTTACA
This sequence comes from Tuber calosporum, assembly GCA_003316355.1. Classification (NCBI taxonomy): domain Eukaryota; kingdom Fungi; phylum Ascomycota; class Pezizomycetes; order Pezizales; family Tuberaceae; genus Tuber; species Tuber calosporum. Next base: position 34,204 of record QFET01005927.1, on the reverse strand, counting down.
GCGAGAAATGACAACTCTCAGAAGGATGACGAACCTATTCCTAACCAATGGAGATTACTCAATGCTCTAGGGAGAGCAAGGTACAGGAGCAAGATAGACCTAAGCGATGCTTACTTCCAAACGAGAGTTCACCCTGACAATGTCAAATACAACAGTTTCAAAATACTTTTTGGTGGATTTGTTAGCAAAGTCATGCTACCAGGGGATATGAATGCACCAGGAACTTTCGTGAGGATCATGTCTGATCTACTCCCAGAATACCTAGGAGAATTTGAGTGAGTGTATATCGACGATATACTCATATTCTCCGATACAGAATCTGACTATATGAAATACATTAAAGCGGTCTGTGACAGGTTGGAAGAAGCAGAGTTCTTTGCGAGTAGAAAGAAGTCGGACTTCTTTGCCAAGGAATTACCTGAATTAGGCCACGTCATCGATGACAAGGGGCTTAGAGCATCCCCTGAAAAGATCAGGAGGATTGAAAAGTGGGAAACACCGAAGAATAAGAAGCAACTCCAGGAGTTCCTAGAGTTTGAATTATGTATTTGGCACAATCTTATAGCATGAGTACGAAAATACACCACAGTATTAAGAGTATACTGTGTGCACACTAGTAGGGGGAGTATTGTTGTATGAAGGTAGATTGGTAGTAGTTCTTGTCCTTGATTAACTAAATAAAGTAGGCGGCAACCAGCTATTTATACAGGTGCGTATCCTCCATGTACTCAGTAAAAAAATAGGGAAAACATTGTAAGAAACAGAAGTGCGAACATGTTTGACCCTGAAAAACTACCAAGGAAATCCCAAAAGAATATGCGTAATCTGAAGTGGTGTGCAGGAAATATACTGAAAGATAACACATGATAAATGACTGGTAAAAGGTCACTATACATGGAAAGTTAACCCAGAAATCCCGCACATAAAATAAGAAATATACGCATTTAATCCCCAATCATAATCATGAAATATAACGGAAAATATGATATACTCTAGCTGTAGTAATGTCCGTAGTTTTCCTGAGTAAACTAGAAATAACCAAGCAGAGACATAAACAATATTACCGTAGGAAATATACATATGAAACGAATTGAAGAATTTCAACACCTAGGATTGGTAAACTACATTAGCCAATTCCTATCACATATCGCAATGATAACAGCACCCTTGATGGCTCTTACCGGAAATGCGGAGTTTGTCTGGACACAAACACATGATCAATGCATCGAGAATGTGAAGGAGATCGCCAAACAGAATCAGGTCAAATGACCAATCAACCACACCTCAGGACAAAAGATATGGCTCATTACGGATGCCTCTGACTCCGGGATACGAGCTTGGGTAGGACAAGGAGATACACCTGAAACAGCAAGGCCTGCAGCATTGCACAGAAGGAAATTCACCCACTCACAAATGAACTATGGAACTACCGACAAGGAGGCACTGGCAATTATGGATGCCTTAACCTCCTTTGATCATATTCTTGCAGGGCATGAATTTACGATCATAACTGACCACCAACCATTGGTATACCTGAAGAGAGCCAAGAACCACTCATTCAAGCAGCTGAGGTGGCGAACCCATTTGGGAAAATATGAGGCAAAGATATGTTATAGGCCTGGGAAGGGAAACTATTTAGCTGACGCTCTTTTTCTTCTCTTTATGAGCAATTTGATCCAGAACCAAACTACGCTCAAGACCCTACCAACGAAGAAGATTCAAATCCTCACAACATACCTTTTACATCCTCAAAAATGTAGGGCTTTGAACCACTTCCTGTTGAAGAACCACTTTCATCGGACAACTCTGATTGCTCTATCAGGGCAGGAAACGATTGGGGAGACAGAGTGTCCCTAGAGATTAGCGATGACGAGAGAAATCATACGGCTATGTACTGGAGCGCATGCTATAATCGTCAGTGTACCATCCATGAGGACAAGAAGCTCAGAGACAAGATAGTTCAACCTGAGCTAGTCTCTACCTACGAAGAAAGGAACGGCATCTTACTTCCCCCACGGCCGGTACTGGACCTGGATGCAATCAGGCGAGGTTTGATCGAACAACTAGGAGATATGAGGTCAGAATACCAGGACCAGGAGAGTCCTTACCAACAACCAGCAAAGAAGCCTAAGCGGCCCCTCTACTCCAATGCGGCACTCGACCAACCAAGGCTTATACCAGTCATCGAGCCACCAACCTTCCCTCACCACCAGCGTAGCCTTTACGAGCTATGTGAGGACGAGGAGGAGGAAGTACCACGCCTGGAGCGGGTACAGGATGCACGGGATAGAGCAGCAGTGGTGACAGAGATGAGCAGCCAATGGAGAAGACAGATAGTGGAAGCCTACAGGAATGATGACCTCTACAAGCAAGCTTCTGACGCTAGCAACACTGGGAGAAGTGGCAGGCTATCCCACTATAGGATCGGCGATGGATTAATGTATGCAACGACCAGGGGTGGTCAAGAGTGCCTATACATACCTAAAGGACATGCAGTGAATGGGATGACGCTCAGGGACATCGTTATTGATGAGATTGACAAGAGGTGATACCACAGCACAGATAGGAATCTACACTATGAAACTGAATAAATATTCTGGCTAGAGATGAGGAAGGACTTTTGGGACTATGTACACCAATGCGATTTATATCAAAGGAATAAGGAACCCAATAGGCTACCTGAAGGAGAGGCACAGTCTATGCCAGCACCCTCCGAGATATTCACCCCCTACGCTATCGACTTGGCAGGACTATTCAACAAGTCAGAAAACAACAAGCACGATACAGTACTAGTAGTTGTGGATAGACTGGTTGGATTCACTTGGTTTATTACTACACACTCAAGCACTTAAGCGATTGAGACCCTTAACCTCCTCCAGCAACATATATTTACTCCGCATGGACTACCTACTTCGATCATCAGTGATGCTGACCCAAGTTTTACATCACGATTCTGGGGCCAAAGCATCAAGTCTTTGGGTATCGAGCACATCAAGGCAGTACCTGGACACCACGAAACCAATGGCCAGGTTGAGAGAAAGATTAGAGAACTTAAGAGCGCCTTGAGGAATGATGATAACAAGCGTCAGAACAACTAGTTACTTGCGCTTCCCGAGTTAGCAGCCTAGGAGAATGCAGGATATTCTGATGTCCTGAACATGTCACCCTACAAGGCAGTGTATGGACGAGATTACCCTATGCTGTGGACTATCAGAGTCAGAAACACCCAGGTCCCTGCCTCCAATGACTTCCTGAACAGATACCAGGAATTGCGAAAAGAGGCCTACCAATCTGTCAAGATGGTGAGATTTAGGAGTACCAGGATGGCAGCAAGAAGAAGGACCACCCACAAACCCATTGATGTGGGCGATTGATTGTTGGTCTGGGAGACCTATTCGCTAGCGAATCTGGAAGAAGCAAGAAGCAGGAACCCAGATGGCGAGGACCCTTCGAGGTTTTGGAATACGATTCCTACACAAAGAACTACACAGTCAAGATGGACGCTAGAATTTACCGACACAAGGAAGGAGTATTTCATTGCTCTACAGTTAAGAGATTCATGGAGAACGATGATAATAGGTTCCCAGGCAGGGCCTATGCGAAACCAGCGCCAATCCTGGTGGAAGAGGTACCGGAATGGGAAGTTGAGCAAGTTATGGAACACCGCCAGCACTATGGACGAGACCATTTTCTTCTCAAGTGGAAGGGTTATGCGGATTCTGAGAATAGCTGGGAGTCTGTTGAGGGATTGGAGAAAGCTATCAACCTTGTGCAGGAATGGTGGACGGATAACTGTCCAGGCCATGAATTTCCTATCATTACAGGATATATCGAGATCGGTTACGCCAAAGATACCAGTCTATGGAGAGTTTGCTGATGAAGGAAAGGTGGATGATAGATTTTGGAAACCCTACTTGGAGAGCGACTATAAAGATTCTGGGGTCTCAGATGATGGCGAGGTTATCAAACTTGGTTTTGATCCGGATATTCGTGTTAGGGGAAATTGTGTTTTGGTTTTTGTTTTGAGAAACAGTTGTTTTATTTCCGGGGTGTAAGCGGTATTGGTTACTATTGTTTAGGTTGACAAGGCTAACTGAAACTAACAGGGCTAGCAAGGGGTTAGTTTGTTTTATGTTTGGTTTCAAGTATCTTTTGATACTTAGTTTGTTTTATGTTGGGTTTCATGTATCAGGCTGATACCTGATATGTTTTATGTTTTGTTTTGTGTATCGAGATGATACATATTTTGTTTCCAGTACCGTTTAGGTGTATAAGGCATTTGTTTTATTTTCCAGGACTTTACAAGCGGAGCTTGGTTATATCCGTTGATTGGAAATCAAATGGAAGGATATGGAAAGCTTTGGAAAAAGCGAGATCATATATTCAGGACTGCCCCTCTGGAGCTTAGACAGGGCAGACTTCGACAGACAGAGTTTTCACTATACTTGGTTAAGCAGTTACTTCTTTTCAGTTTGCACGAAACCACAGCAAGTAAGTCTAGGACTTAGCGAAGCTGGCGATATAGTAATCGATAGCTGTTAAACAACTTATCGAGACCTCTGGTAGTAATACTCACTTAAAGTTCCAAAAGTTTGGGATCTGTGTTACTATCTTTATACCTTACCGAGACGCATTCCTCTTGGTGCCTGATACACCCAGGGAGGCGTTACACTCTCGGCATGACGTGCATCGGGCCTGACACCTTTCAACCGACTTTGAATCCTAAGCGATCCTCCACTTCAGTCAAATGCATCTTTCCCACCACCTCTTGCAATTCGGCGACCTGGCCTGGACTCACTTGGTAGTAGGAGTAAGGGATATACCAGGCTCAAGGAGTTAGTAAAATTGGTGAGTGAGGTACCAGAAATGGAATCCACAGTTGAGAGAAAAATGTATTTTGAGAAGCTTTTTTCCCTACACTATGAGACGGAGGCAGAACTGTGTAGTACTAAGGAGCTTCTTCAATAACAGCAAGTTGTAGGCAAGATCGCCAAGCCTGACCACTGCCAAATAAAGGCACCTCTTATCCTAGGATATATATAACTTGCTCCTTGGTACAGAAAGCGTGAGTTACTTCATGAGAAGAGGAGGACTGCAATCCTTAAGCAACATGCAGACAAGCTTGTCAAGTTAAATCAGAGATACCAGAAACAACCTAGCTTGAGGAAAGTAGTCATTAAAAATGCAGATGAGAATTGGGAGGAGTTTGAAGGTCCTGGTGATGATGGAGATGAAGAAAGTGATGATAACACAGTTATTCAAAATATATGTGAAATTTACCCTACTGGAACTTCTATAGCACACTTTTTCTAGCAGAAAAATCAACAAAATAATGCTCAGAAGAGTACTACGAGACATCCCCGCTGCTCTAGGCGCCATCAGATTAACTATAACATAGTTGATGATGAATATATGTCTAATTAAATGGAACTGTTTAGTATCAGACAATTTGTACTTTTTTTCTTCATCATAGTACTTTCTCATAATTAAAGTTTGTAGACCTTTTCTAAAATAGCTGTAATACTGTGCTTATAATTTGAGAGTGAATAAAGTATTTTTGGTTGAGGGGTTGACATTACGGGAGTTTTCGACTGATAAATATTTATGATCCAAAATTGGGTGTTGACCCATAACATCCCCGATTACATTATTCAAAAAACCTTTGCCAACCCCTATGTGCCATTTGTTCATGGGTAATGCACACAATTTCGCTTCTAATATTGGCACCTCATTAGCTTGCTTCATAGAGGACATAGGACAGTCTCTACAGTCATACTTCCCCTTTCTAACGAGAACTCTATCATATAAGTGCCAGTCAGGGTGATGGATCCCTTTGGTAAATACTTCAAGGAGAGGGTCATTCTGGGAAGCATTTTGAAAGCTGGATACCCAGTTTCCTTTTCTGTAGATGATAAGCTAAAAAGGGCGAAGGTCAAGCTGTGAAGACGGCTGATCAAATAAGCAGTCCTCATAATCGACAGATAGTTCTGGGCATAGGTAGATCACATCCTTGGTCAATATCTTGTCTTTAACTTTCTTTTCCCTTCATCAATTCGGTATGAAAGACTGGGTAGCCATTATCATCCGGGAAGAGAGGAGGAACAGCCCATCTGTGTTGTGCTCTGCACTTGGGATGATGAGGGGAGACAAAATGGGAGGAAGAGTCAAGAGACAAGGGTTCTGGAATGAGGAGGGATCCTAAGGAAAAGTATCCTGTATGCTTTCCATTTATGTGTATTGGGTATTCATCCCAGACACAAGCAGTCCAGTGTATGGCTCTGTGCGTATTAGAACCAAGAAATTGGTCCCATTGATTGACTGGGGGTCGAGGAGGGACTGGTAAGGGCTGAGGGGCAGGTTTAGTAGGTGTGTTGCAGGGGGCGATATTTCAGCAGGTGGTGACTGCAAGGGATTCCAAGTGGAAAATAGAATCATGGATTCATTTAAAACAGTTGGTGATAGCATCGGGATGCAGTGGTTGGTCCATATCTCCTAGAGTATTCATAATTCTACCCATGAGGCCAGACAGTGGAGCTTTAGCTTGCACAATAAGTACTGTGGCTTGGGATGGCTCTTGAAGGTTGCGGAGATAGGAGGAGGTCTTGACAATATCAAAAGCTTGATTGGCATTGGTTTCAAGCTCTAGGGTATATGCTGCTTTGTCCATGGCTTGTTCAACCATATTGGGGTGGTGACTCGGTTCTTGAGAGCGGGAGGAGTGTGAGCTAGTGCCATGATGTGTGTAATAAAATCCTACTATGTTTCTACTATTACAACAGACTTGATGTTGGTTATTACTTGTTTGGGTTTATACCTGAGAAGCACTACTATCTGGTTGTCATTTCCCATTTGGTTATGACTTCCTAACTGGTTATTATTTCCTTGTTTCACTTATCACTACCCGTTCTTGCTTCTACCCATTTGGGTATCGCTATCCTCCTGCTATACCTACTGGATTTGTATAGTATTAGCGAGCTCTTGTTCCTTCCTGTTTGGATTCCATTACTTGTTTTGTTAGGTCCATCCTGTCGCTTTTAACCCTCTATTTTCAGAATATGGTTACCTTAGTATGCTGCCTCAGTTAGCATGTTTGTTGGACTGGATGTTTGCACTTTTGTTAAGTTTTCCTAGCTACAATCTTTTGTATTTAAAGAGCCTGCAATCGCTTAAGGATTTGGACTCTCAAGCCTCACAGGACTATCATCTTTAATACTACAAGTTGAACGGTCACTCTATTAGTTCCCTACCTTTTACCTTGTCTGTTGAAGACCTATCCATCGACACTTGTCGCCCTATCCTCATAGTATCTTCAGAGTCCCTTTGGAATTCTCGAGATACTTGGGAGTAGGCTACATTTGTTGACCTAGACTCAAGTATACCTTTGATCTTCGGCCGAAGACTTATCACCCTTCACCTACCTTGACCATGCAGTACTACTACACTTTCCTGTTTCCAAGAAGGCCTTGAGCGGACTCCTGGCGAGACCAGCTTACCCTAGATAGCAACCATTTCGCTTCCAAGAGATACCAGAAGGCACTTCACTAGAGGATCACTAGCATCCTCCTCAGGACCCCAAAGTCAAGTGGCAGTACCCCCACCTGCACCACCATCTGAGGATTCAGAACTATCTTCAGTAGATAGCAGTAGCAGCGAAGAAGAGGACCAAGACTAAGCCCAAGACCCAGCCCAAGCCCAAGCACCAACCAAGTCCAAGACCAAGTCCAAGAACAGCTCCACCAAGAAGTCCAATCCAAGAAAGAACCAAGGTCAGAATCAGAATCAAATTCTGGTCCAGAGGACACTCCAGGACCACGACCCCCAGCTTCGCCACCTAGACCACCCAATCTACTAAGAGAATCAAGAGAACCAAGCCCTGCACCTGACGAATAACCAAGTCCACCAAGGCCACCTAGTCCACCAAGTCCACCAAGGAATCAAAGCCCTGCACCCATCGCTATATCAGTCCCACCAAAGGGAAATAACCGTCATAAATGGCCTGTACCATTTACATTCACTGGAGAAGGAAAAGACCGAGTCCCATTGAGAATCCACTCATGGTTCAATACAGTCCATCGATACATCGCCAGCTTTGGCATAACTGACGATGCCCCAGAAGCCCTGCAATACTATAGAGCCTATTGCAGAGAGAAAGCCCTCGCTAAATTCACCCAATATGAAGCTTGCCAAGGAGACCGCACAGTTACTGGACTCAAACAGAAATTCGAGGCCTACTTCCTTCCATCCACATTCCCAGATACCATCTATGAACAGTGGGTACAAGTCAAGCAAACTAGCGGCGGAAAAACAGCACAGATTACCGATACTGTAATCAGACTTGAAACCTTGAGAGACCGTCTCCCCCATGGAACAATTTGGGACTATACCGCGAGGCAGAGACTCCTAGATGCCATGGATATCAAACTCAAGCGAGAAGGGAAACCACACATCACTTCAGATACCTTCTTTGACCAGCTAGTGGAGATAGCGGAAAAGCGAGATGCAATTGCCCACTCTACAGGACTCTATGGAAATCGTCAAGGAAATTCAATATCCAATGCAGTTTCCAAACAAGCACCCAAGCGCCCCCAGAACACCACCCAGCGAAATCAACCAAGGTTCTCCCACAACACCTCTCAGCATCCAAGAGTATCCCAGGCTGAGAAGGATCTGCGCAGGAGAGACAATGACTGTTACTATTGTGGAAAACATGGACACTACTCCAATAACTGCTTTGAGAAGAAGAAGCTTAGGAGCATCCAGCAGCGAGGAAAAAAAGGCCCTGGCGGAAACAGGAGACCCCCAAATGTCAGGAGAACATTCCACACCCAGGAAGACGATCCCAATGTGAAGGAATCAGTCACAGTTACCACAAACCATGCAGGACCTAGTGGAACTCAATCCTAAGCCCTCGTAGCATACATCACAGTCAATTGCTACCAAGTAAAGGTACTATTCGATACTGGAACCACAGGTGACAACTGGATATCAGGAAAGTTTGTCACTACCCACCAAATCCCTACCAGAGACCTCGAGACTCCTATCAACCTTAAGATGGCAGTTAAAGGATCACGCTCAGCAATCAACTATGTGGCTAAACCTGTCATCCAGATTGACAAGGAAAGCGGCGATATCTCTGAAGCCCTAGTCTGTTCCCTGGACAACTATGATATCTTCCTAGGAATGCCTTCCCTCACCACCCACCATGCTGTAATAGATTGTGGAAAATCTATTATCACCTTCCCTGACAAAGGAATCACCTTGACCTGCAAGAAAGCAACATTTGCACGATTTTCAGCCATTAATGAAGCAGATGCCCCTGACCTCATTGCCGAGTATCCTACAGTATTCCCTGGCCAGAAGACAGCGGAATTACCACCCTTGAGAGATGTCAACCACCACATCCAGCTGAAAGATAAATTTCGTACCATAACCTGAGATTCTTCACATTCCCTGACAAGATCATGTCAGCATCCAGAGCATTAATCGAAGAATGGAAGGCAAAAGGAATCATTTACCCAAGCCAAGCACACAACCCAGTCAACATATTCCCAAAGCGGAAACCCAATGGTGAAATTACTCTGCTTGCAGACCTTGTACCCAGAAACGATATTACAATCAAGGACCATGGAGCAATTCCCAACCAAGCCATGATACTCAGAACTGTTGCCAGAGCACAGTTCAGATCTATCATAGACCTAGCAAATTGGTACTTCCAAATTTGAGTTCTTCCTAGCGATGAGAAATACAACACCATCAAGACACCCTTTGGATCCTTTGCATGCAGAGTTATGCTGCAAGGAGATGCCAACACCCCTGCTACAACAAGGAGACTTATAGAGTTTGTCCTAGATGGATTTATTGGAAAATTCGTTAGGGCATACATGGATGACCTTACCATCTACTTAGAAACTGTTGAGAACCATATTTCGCACACCAGATCAGTCTTAGGAAGACTGAAGCAGCACCATCTCAAAGCATCGCCAGCCAAATGCAAATTCTTCGCCACCAAGCTCTCTCTCCTTGGACATGTTATAGATGTGAGAGGAATTCATGCAAACCCTGAAAAAATTCAATCCATCCAAGACTAGCGTACACCAACCTCGAAAAAAGCAGTTCAGACCTTTATTGCAGTCGTGATATATAATGCACAATTCCTCCCACACCTTGCATCCACTACTGCCCCCCTCGCGGAACTAATTTCCTAAGAAGTTTTTGAATAACGACCCCTGCATGAGGAAGCCTTCAAGCAGGTTAAGCGCCTGGCCAAGGATACGATTCCACTCCGCCCCATCTCATATGAGACATCGGATGATCCAATAAACCTCATTACTGACGCTTCTAAGGTTGGATCAGGAGCATGGGTTAGACAAGGACCCTCTCCTGAGAAAGCATACCCTGCTGCATTCCACCGCAGAAAGGTTGCTACCAGTCAGCTGCACTACCCTCTCCATCAATTGGAACTTTTAGCGATTGTGGATGCCATTCAGGCATTCCATCCGTTTCTATATGGCACCAAGTTCACTGTTGTGTCTGACAACAAGGCACTATCCTTTTTTCTGAAACAGAGTGACCTACCTTACTACTAAACTAGATGGCGCATGTTCCTGCAATCTTATGATTTCGATATCATACACAGACCTGGCAAAGACAATGTCCTTGCATATGCATCATCAAGGATCTATGAAGACACCCCAGCTGAAGGAGACCAAATACTCGAAGACCGTACAGAGAAGAAGGCAATAAAGACCCTCTCCTCCGCCATGAACAGTGTATCAAGACACTACCTCAGCATCGCCCATACCCAAGACCCTTCTTCTGCCCTCACTGTTCAAGTACCCTCTCGCATTCTTACACCTGAACACCACTCCATGTGGACTTCACATCATGGCACCAGCTCAAATCCCTCCAGCATCCAAGAAGTGAGTCACCACCCAGATACAGTTGAACAAGCCATGAACAAAGCAGCAGATTCCCTGGAGCTTGCAACCAATGCCATTCAAGGTTGTGAAATCATCGAGACCTCCTCCTATCTCAGCAACCCTCATGAGCCATCCCCAGCCACAGTAGTTATTGAGCGAGCTAAAGCTCAATTTTCTGGCCTTGCGGCGAGAATTGACAATCCTCCAGGAGATATGGACCAACCTCTGCATCCAGATGCTATCACCAACTGCTTTAAACAAATTAAGGACTCTATCGCCCAATTGGAATCCCTTGCAATCACCACCTCCGGAAATATCACCCCCAGCAGTACACAGACTGAACCTGACCCTCAGCCCACACCAGTCCCTCCTCGACCCCCAGTCAATGAACTGGACCGATTTCTTGAATCTAATAGACATAGAGCCATGCACTGGACTGCCTGTGGGAGGGACGAATGCCAAATACACATAAGTGGAAAGAATACAGGCTACTTTCCCACAGGATCTAGCGATATTCCAGAACCCTTGCCTCTTTACTATTCCTCCAACTTTGTCTCCCCTCATCATCCCAAGCGCAGAGCAGAATACAGAGGGGCTGTTCCTCCTCCCCTCTACGATGATGATGGCTACCCAGTCTTTCATACAGTTATTGATAAGGGAAAAGAAAGAGAATTAATGGATATTGACCAAGGATGGGACTTACCTACCCCAGAAGCACCTGTCTATTATGAGGACTGCTTCTTTGATCAGCCCTCTTCGCAGCTTGATCTTCTAGCTTTTCAGCTTACCAACTACATGAAAGGAAAGTGGTACACCTGCATTCGAAATGCTACCGAGAATGAACCTGTTTGAATTATGTGTATTGGCACAATCTTATAGTATAACTACGAAAATACAACACAGTATTAAGAGTATACTATATGCACGCTAGTGTGAGGAGTATTGTAGTATGAAGGTAGATTGGTAGTAGTTCTTGTCCTTAATTAACTAAATAAAGTAGGCGGCAACCAGCTATTTATACAGGTGCGTATCCTCCATGTACTCCGTAACAAAATAGGGAAAACATTGTAAGAAACATAAGTGCGAATATGTTTGACCCTGAAAAACTACCAAGGGAATCCCAATAAAATATGCGTAATCTGAAGTGGTATGCGGGAAATAAACTGGAAGATAACACATGATACATGACCGGTAAAAGGTCACTATACATGGAAAGTTAACAGAGAAATCCTGTACATAAAATAAGAAATGTACGCATTAATCCTCAATCATTATCATGATATATAACCGAAAATATGATATACTCTAGCTGTAGTAATGTTCGTAGTTTCCTTGAGTAAACTAGAAATAACCTTGCAGAAACATAAACAATATTACCGTAGGAAATATACATATGAAACGAATTGAAAAAGTTCAACAGATTCCTGCCATCACTGGGGGAAGTATGAGTTTGTAGTTGTTGTGTCTGTCAGGTCCTTCGCCCACTGAGAAGGGTCCTAACCAAGGCCCAACTTGCTTGTGGTTTCGTCCAACCTTATGGACATAGGGAGCTGACTTGAGGATAACTTCGGTTTCATTAGAGATGATTGTGGGTCCATCCTTTCTTCTGTTTTGGCAGGAGGTAGTTTCGCGTGCTCTGGCCTTCTTGAGGGCATCTCTGGCGAGTTGCTGGTTCTTTAAGATCTGGGAAGCAATCTAGTCTGCTGCTGGTACTGAAGTGGGGAGAGCTCTGACCCTTGGGAGGACGTTTGGTAGTCTGCCAAAGGAGATTTCGAAGGGAGAGAGTTCTGTACTATGAGTAGGGGCTGCATTGAGTGCGGTTTGGACATGAGGTAGGTGGCGACCCAACTTGGTTCCTTTAGGATTAACATAGTTCCTAAGCCATCAGCGAACAGTTCTGATTCTGCACTCAGTCTGTCCATTGGTCTGGTGATGGTAAGCTGTAGCCATGTTGAGATCAACATTGGGATTCGCCGTAAGTTCTGTCCAAAAGCGTGAGGTACACTACGGGTGTCTGTCAGCCACTAGCGAGGTAGGGAAACCATGAATAGAGAAGACTCGCTCAATGATGGTGTTTGCTGTTTCGACAGCTGTGGTGTTCTGGGAGACTGGCATGAGATAGGTGAAGCTACAGAATCGATTCATGACAACCATGATGAGTTCCAGATTGGAATCGCTAGGGAAAGGTTCTGCAAAGTTAATTGCAAGAGACGAGAATGGCTGTATAGGGACAGCGAGAGGAGTGAGTGATCCTTCAGGGACTGTGGTATGTTATTTATTGAGCTGATATAGGTGGCATTTGCGGACATAGTCTTTATAATCATTCCTCATAGAGAGCTAGTAGAAGTGTCTTGAAGCATATTCAAAACATTTCTGCCAACCCATATGTGTCATTTGTTCATGGGTAATGCACATAATTTCGTTTCTGATGTTAGCACTTTGATTGCTTGCTTAATAGGGGACATAAGCACAGTCTTTACTGTCATCCTTCCCCTTTCTGACGAGAACTCCATCATATAAGAACCAGTCAGGGTGATCGATAGCCTTGGCAACTACCTCAAGGAGAGAGTAGTTATGGGTAGCATTATGAATGCTGGTGTACCACTTTCCTTTCAAGTAGTTAGTAGGCTGAAAAGCGCGAAGGTCAAGCTGTGAGGAGGGTTGATCCAAGAAGCAGTCCTCATAATCCACAAGTGCTACTGGGGTAGGTCGATCTCATCCTTGGTTGATATCCGGTATGTCTCTTTATTGTCCCTTATCAATAACTGTATCAAAGACTGGGTAGCCATCATCATGGTAGAGGCGAGGTGGAACAGCTCAGCAGTGTTCGGCTCTACGCTAGGGATGATGAGGGGGGACAAAGTTGGAGGAATAGTAGAGAGGCAAGGGTCGTGGAATACCGCAAGATCCTGAGGGAAAGTATACTGTATTCTGTCCATTTATTTGTGTTTGACATTCGTCCCTGACACAGGCATTCCAGTGCATTGCTCTGTGTCTATTAGATTCAGGAAATCGGTCCAGTTCATTGACTGGGGGTGGAGGAGGGACTGGTGTGGGTAGAGGGTCAGGTTCAGTAGGTTTGCTGCTGGGTGTGATATTTTCGCATATGGTATTTGCAAGGGATTGCAATTGGGTGATAGAGTTATGGATTCGTTTAAAGCAGTTGGTGAGAGCATCTGGATGCAGTGGTTTGTCCATATCTCCTGGAGGATGGTTAATTCTCGCCGCAAGGCTAGACAGTTGAGCTTTAGCTTGCTCAAAAAGTACTGTGGCTTGGGATGGCTCTAGAGGGTTGCTGAGATAGGAGGAGGTCACGACGATCTCGCAACGTTGAATAGCATTGGTTGCAAGCTCGAGGGTATCTGCTGCTTTGTCCATGTCTTGTTCAACAGTATCAGGGTCGTAACTCGCTTCTTGGGAGCTGGAGCGATCAGAGCTGGTGCCATGATATGAATTCCACATGGAGTGGTGTTCAGGTGTAAGAATGCAAGAGGGTACTAGAAGTGTAATTGTAGTGGAGGGGTCTTAGGTATGGGCGATGCTGTGGTAGCGTCTTGATACAGAGTTCAGGGCGGAGGAGGGTTTTAATAGGTTTCTTCTCTGAAGGGTCTTTGTGTATTTGGTCTTCTTCAGCTGGTATGTCTTCCTAGATCCTTGATATTGCATCTGCAAGGACTTTGTCATTGCCAGGTCTATGTATGATATCGAAATCATAAGATTGCTGGAACATGCGCCATCTTGTCTGGTGGTAAGGTAGGTATGTCTACTTCTGGAAAAAGGAGAGTTCCTTGTTGTCAGACACAACAGTCAACTTGGTACCATATAGAATAGGATAGAAAGCCTGAATGGCATTCACAAGCGCCAAAGTTCCAATTCAAGGACAGGGTAGTGCAGCTGACTTGTTGCAAACATTCTGCTATGAAATGTGGCAGGGTATGCTTTCTCAGGGGAGGGTCCTTGTCCAACCCCTGCTCCTCATCCAACCTTGGAAGAGTCAGTAATGAGGTATATTTGATCTGCTGATGTCTCATATGAGATGGGGCGGAGTGGACTTGTATCCTTCGCCAGGCGCTTAACCTGTTTGAAGGCTTCCTCATGCAGGGGTCGCCATTTAAACACCTCTTCGTAAATTACGTCCGAGAGGGGGTAGTAGTGGATGCAAGTTGTGGGAGGAATTGTGCATGATATATCACAACTCCAATAAAGGTCTAAACTGCTTTTTTGCAGGTTGTTGTTGGCCAGTCTTGGATGGATCAAATTTTTTCTGTGTTTGCAGGAATTCCTCTCATCTATAAGATGTCCTAGGAGAGAGAGCTTGGTGGTGAAGAATTTGCACTTGGCAGCCGATGCTTTGATATGGTGCTGCTGTAGTCTTCGTAAGACCGATCTGATGTGAGAAATATGGTCCTCCACAGTTTATGAGTAGATGGTAATGTCATCCATGTATGCCCAAACGAATTTTCCAATAAATCCATATAGGACAAACTCTATAAATCTCATAGCTCTATCAGGGGCGTTGGCATCTCCTTGCAGCGTAACTCTACATGCAAAGGATCCAAAGTGTGTCTTGATGGTGTTGTATTTCTCATCGCGTGGAAGAACTCGAATTTGAAACTACCAATTTGCTAGGTGGATCTGAATTTTGCTCTGGCAACAGTTTTGAGTATCATAGCTTGTTTGGAAATCACTCCATGGTTCTTGATTGTAATATCATTTCTGGGTACAAGGTCTGCAAGCAGTCTGATTTCCCCATAGGGTTTCAGCAATGGGAATATGTTGAATGAGTTGTGTGCCTGGCTTGGGTAAAAGATTCCTTTTGCGTTCCAGTCTTTGATTAGTGCTCTGTATGCAGGCATAATCTTGTCCGGGAATTTGAAGAATCTAGGGTACTGGGAGGAAATTTTATCTTTCAGCGGGAAGTGGTGGTAGACATCTCTAAAGAGTGGTAATTCTGCTCTCTTCTGGCCAGGGAATACTGTAGGAAAATCTGAAATACAACTCAGGGGCATCGGCTTCATTCATGGTTGAAAATCATGCATAGGTAGCTTTCTTGCAGATCTAGGTGATTCCTTTGTCAGTGAAGGTGATAATAGATTTTCCGCAATCTATTAAAGCATGGTGGGTGGGAAGGTTGAGCATTCCTAGGAAAATATCATAGTTGTCCAGGGAACAGACTAGGGCTTCAGACATATCGCCACAATCCTTATCAATTTGGATGACAGGCTGAGCCATATAGTTGATTGCCGAACGTGATCCTTTAACTGCTATCTTCAGGTTGATTGGAGTCTCGAGGTCACTGGTAGGGATTTGGTAGGTAGTGACTAACTTTCCTGATATCAAGTTGTCTCCTGTAGTTCCAGTATTGAATAGTTCCTTTGCTTTGTGGCCTTTGACTGTGATGGATGCTTTGAGGGCTTGGGATTGAGTTCGACTAGGTCCTGCATGGTTGGTGGTAACTGTGACTAATTCCTTCACTTTGGTATCGTCTTCCTGGGTGTGGTATATTCTTCTGATAATTTGGGGTCTCCTGGATCCGCCAGGGCCTCTATTTCCTTGCTGCTGAGTACTCTTATGTTTCTTCTTCTCAAAGGAGTTATCGGAGTATTATCCATATTTTCCACAATAATAACAGACATTTTCTCTCCTGCGTCGGTCCTTCTCAGCCAGGGATACTACTGGATGCTGTGAGGTGTTGTAAGAGAACCTTGGTTGATTGTGCTGGGTCGTGTTCAGGGGGCGGTTGGTGCTTTTTGTGAAACTGCACTGGATATTGCATTTCCTTGATGATTTCCATAGAGTCCTGGAGAGTGGGCAATTGCATTTCGCTTTTCCCCTATTTCCACTAGCTGGTCAAAGGAGGTATCAGAAGTGATGTGTGATTTCACTTCTTGCTTGAGTTTGATATCCTTGGCATCTAAAAGTCTCTGCTTCGCTAAATAGTACGAAATTGTTCCAAGGGGGAGACTATCTCCCAAGGTTTCAAGTCTGATTACAGTATCGGTTATCTTGCCTGTTTTTCCGCTGGCAGTTTGCTTGACTTGTAGCCCCTGTTGATACATGGTATCTGTAGATGTTGATGGAAGGAAGTAGGCCACAAATTTCTCTTTGAGTCCAGCAACTGTGTTGTCTCCTAGGGATCCTTCATATTGGGTGAATTTAAAAAGAGCTTTCTCTCAACAATAGACTCCATAGAATTGCAA
This sequence comes from Tuber calosporum, assembly GCA_003316355.1. Lineage (NCBI taxonomy): Eukaryota > Fungi > Ascomycota > Pezizomycetes > Pezizales > Tuberaceae > Tuber > Tuber calosporum. The sequence goes on along the minus strand of QFET01005927.1, from coordinate 17,085 downwards.
GGCTTTAGGGGCATCGTCAGTTATGCCAAAGCTGGCGATGTATCCAGGGACTGTGTTAAACCATGATGTGATTCTTAACAGGTGTCGATCTTTTACTTCTCCAGTCAATGTAAATGGTGCAGGCCATTTAGGATGAATATTTCCTTCTGGTGGGACTGACATGGCGACAGGTGCAGGGCTTGGATTGCTTAGTGGACTAGGTGGCCAAGGTGGTCTTGGTGGACTTGGTAAATCGTCTGGTACTAGGCTTGATTCTTGGGGTTCTCTTGGCAGACTGGGTGGTCTAGGTGGCGAAGCTGGGGGTGCTGGTCCTGGAGTGTCCTCTGGACCGGAATCTGATTCTGACTCTGAGCTTGGTTCATTCATGGATTGGACTTCTTGTTGGAGCTGTACTTGGGCTTAGACTTGGTCTGGGTCTGGAGATTGGGCTTGGGCTGGGTCTTGGGCTTGGTCTTGATCCTCTTCTTCACTGCTCCTGCTATCTACTAAAGATAGGTCTGAATCCACAGATGGTGGTGCAGGTGGGGGTACTGGCGCTTGATTTTGGGTCCTAAGGAGGATGCTACTGATCCTCTAGTGAAGTAACTTCTGGTATCTCTTGTAAGCACAATGGTTGCTAGCTAGGGCAAGCTGGGCTCGCTAGGAGTCCGCTCAAGGCCTTCTTGCAAACATGGAGGTGTAGAAGTACTGTAGGGTCAAGGTAGGCGAAAGGTGATCAGTCCTCTGCCAAAGATCAAAGGTATACTTGAGTTTAGATCAAAAAATGTAACCTACTCCCAAGTATCTCGAGAATCTCAAAGGGACTCTGAAGATACTATTAGGATAGGCGGAGAGGTGTCGATGCATAGGTCATCAATAGACAAGGTAAAAGGTCTGGAACTAATAGAGTGACCGTGCAACTTGTAGTATTAAAGATGATAGTCCTGTGAGGCTTGAGAGTCCGAATCCTTAAGGGATTACAGGCTCTTTAAATACAACAGATTGTAGCTAGGAAAACTTTACCCAAGTGCAAACATCCTGTCCAACAATCATGCTAACAGAGGCAGCATAACAAGGTAACCACATTCCGAAAACAGAGGGTTAAAAGCGACAGGATGGAGCTAACAAAACAAGTAATGGAATCCAAACAGGAAGGAACAAAAGTTCGCAAAGACTAGACAAATCCAGTAGGTATAGCTGGCGGATAGCGATACCCAAATGGGTAGAAGCAAGGAGGGGTAGTGATAAGCGAAACAAGGAAATAATACCCATTTAGGAAGTGATAACCAAGTAGGAAGGGACAACCAAACAGTAGCGCTTATCAGGTATAAACTCAAATAAGTAATAACCAACATCAAGTCACTTATAATAGAAGAAACATAGTAGGATTCCTTTACAGTAAGGTTGGGGTTCAGTGGCATGTAGCTTGTAATGATTGCTGTCCAACAGCCTTCTCAAAAGCAATCTTGCGTTTTGCTGCCTTCTCCCTGATAGTGTTTTCTGTACTATCAAAAGCCTCCACCTTGCACACTACATCCCAGCTGCACTTTTCTGCTAAGATGTTTATAACAGTCAAAGCCCATTCAAGAAAAACTCTGTTCTGCAATGTAACGGAATCCTACTATATTGCTACTATTACTATGGACTTGATGTTTGTTATTACTTATTTGAGTTTATACCTGATAAGTTCTACTATTTCCTTATCCCTTCCTACTTGGTTATGACTTCCTAACTGGTTATTATTGCCTTGCTTCGCTTTTCATCACCCCCTCCTTGCCTCTACCCATTTGGGTATTGCTATCCTCCTACTATTCATACTGAATCGGTAAAGGAATAGTTATTGCTAGTTCCTACTTGGTTGGTTCCTTTACTAATTTTGTTAGCTCCATACTAGCGCTTTTAACCCTGTTTTTTCGGAATATGGTTACCTTGATAAGCTGCCTCTGTTATCATATTAGTTGGACAGGATATTTGCTCTTTTGGAAAGTTTTCCTAGCTACAATCTGTTCTATTTAAAGAGACCCAATCCCTTAAGGATTCAGACTCTCAAGCCTGACAGGACTATCATCTTTAATACAACAAGTTGAACAGTTATTCTATTAGTTCCATACCTTTCACCTTCTCTATTGAAAACATATCTATCGAGGCTTTTTTTGCAATCCTAATAGTATCTGGTGACTCCCTTTGGGATTCTAGAAATATTTGTGAGTATGTTACATTTTTTGAGTTAGACTCAATTATACCTATGATCTTTGACAGAGGACTGATCACACTTCGCCTACCTTGACCATGCAGTACTAGTAGAGCTCCCATTTTCCAAGAAGGCCTAGAGCAGGCTCTTGGCGAGACCAACTCGACCTAGCCAGCAACCATATCGCTTCCTGGAGATAAGAGAAGGCACTTCACTAGAGGATTGGTACCATACTCCTCAGTGCCACAAAGTCAAGTGCCACTACCCCCATCTGCTCCACCATCTGAGCATTCAGAACTATCTTCAGTAGATAGCAGGGGCAGCAAAGAAGAGGACAAAGACCAAGCCCAAGACCAAGTCCAAGAACAACTCAACCAAGATAGTCCAATCTAAGAAATAACCAATTCCACAATCAGAATCAGATTCCAGTACATAGGATGCTCTAGGACCAGCACCCATAGCTTCGCCTCCTAGACCTCCCAGTCTAGGAAGAGAACCCAGAGAACCAAGCTGTAACGCCTCCCATGGTGTATCAGGCACCAAGAGGAATGCGTCTCGGTAAGGTATGACGATATTAACTCAAATCCCAAACTGTCAGGACTTCCAGTGAGTATTACTACCGGAGATCTTGATAATTTGTTTAACAGCCGTCGATTACTATATTGCCAGCTTCGCTAAGTCCTAGAATTACTTGCAGTGGTTTTGTGTAAACTGAAGAGAAGTAACTGCTCAACCAAGTATATTGAAAACTCTGCCTGTCGAAGTCTGCCTATCTAAGCTCCAGAGGGGCAGTCTTAAATACATGATCTCACTGTTTCCAAAGCTTTCCATATCCTTCCATTTGATTTCCAATCAACGGATATAACCAAGCTCCACTTGTAAAGTCCTCCAATAAAACAAATGCCTCATGTACTTAAACGGTACTGGAAACAAAATATGTCTCATCCCGATACACAAAACAAAACATAAAATATATCGGGTATCAGCCTGACACATAAAACCCAACATAAAACAAACTAAGTATCAAACGATACTTGAAACCAAACATAAAACAAACTAACCCCTTGCTAGCCCTGCTAGTTTCAGTTAGCCTTGTCAACCTTAACAATTGTAACCAATACCGGTTACATAAGCCCTGCTTCTTACAATTTAACAAGTCCTCCAAGACCATCTACTCGGTCTAGTCCACTTAGCAATCTAAGCCCTGCACCCATCACCATGTCTGTCTCACAAGAGGGAAATAATCGTCCTAAATAGCCTGCACCATTTACATACACAGGAAATGGAAAACATCGACACCCATTGAGAAACAACTCATAGTTGAATACAGTCTATCGATATATCACCAGCTGTGGCATAACTGACGATGCCCCAGAAGCCCTGCAATATCATGGAGCCTATTGCAGAGAGACAGCCCTCTATAAATTCACCCAATATGAAGTATCTCAACGAGACCACATAGTTGCTGGACTCAAACGGAAATTGGAGACCTACTTCCGCCTTCCACATCTACAGATACAATCTTGGAACAGGAGCTACAAGTCAAGCAAACTACGGGCGGAAAAACAGCACCGATTACATATACTGTAATCAGAGTTGAAACCTTGTATGACAGTCTCCTGACAGGAACAATTAGGAACTATTCACAGAAGCAGAGACTCCTCAATTCTAGAGATATCAAACTCAAGTGAGAAGTGAAACCAATTATCACGTCAGATACCTCCAGTGACCAGCTAGTGGAGATAACGGAAAAGAGAGATGCAATTGCCCCGACCAGAGGACTCTATAGAAATCTTCAAGAAAATGCAACCTTTAATGCCGTTTCCGAACTAGCACTCAAGCGCCCCCAGAACAGCACCCTGCGAAATCAACCAAGGGTCTCCCATAATACCTTTCAGCATCTAAGATTATCCCAAGATGAGAAGGACAGGTGCAGGAGAGACAATGACGGTTTCTATTGTAGGAAAGATGAACACTACTCTGATAACTGTTTTGTGAAGAAGAAGCATAGAAGCACCTGCCAGCGAGGGAATGGAGGCCCTGGCAGATCCAGGTGACCTCAAAATGTCAGAAGAATATACCACACCCACGAAGAGGATCACAAAGTTAAGGAATCTGTCACAGTTACCACAAACTATGCAGGACCTAATGGAACTCGATCCCAAGCCCTCGAAGCATACATCACCGTCAATAGCCATAATGCACCAGCACCATGCGATACAAGAACTTCAGGAGATAACTTCATATCCGGAAAGTTTGTCACTACCAACCAAAACCCAACCAGAGACCTCGAAACTCCTATCAACCTGAAAATGGCAGTTAAAAGATCACAGTCAGATACCAACTAAGTATGAAAGCCAATCACACAAATTGATAAGGAAAGCGGTGATATCTCTAAAGCCCTAATTTGTTCCCTGGACAACTATGATATCATCCTAGGAATTCCTTACCTTACCACTTACCATGCGGGAATAGATTGCGGAAAATCTATTATCACCTTCCTGGACAAAGGAATAACTTTGACATGCAAGAAACTAACAAAAGCAGGATGTTCAGCCATGAATGAAGCAGATGCCCCACACTTAATTTCCCAGTTACGTAGAGTATTCCCTGGCAGAAGACAGCGGAATTACCACCCTTGAGGGATGTCAACTGCCACATCCAGCTGAAGGACACAATTTCAGACCATAATCCAAGATTCTTCACATTTCCTGACAAGATCATGCCAGCATACAGAGCAGTAATCTTAGATTGGAAAGCAAAACGAATCATTTACCCAGCAAGGCACACAACTCAGTTAACATATTCCCAAAGTTGAAACCCTATAGCAAAATCAGACTGCTTGCAGACCTTGTACCCGGAAACGATATTACTATCAAGGACCATGCCGTGATTCTCAAGCACCCCATGATGCTCAGAACTGTTGTCAGAGTACAGTTCAGATCCACCATAGACCTAGCAAATTGCTACTTCCAACTTTGAGTTCTTGCTAGTGATGAGAAATACGACACTGTAAAGACACCGCTTGCATCCTTTGCATGCCGAGTAATGCTGCAAGGAGATGCCAATACCACTGCTACAGCTATGGGAGTCATAGAGTTTGTCCTAGAGGGATTTAGGGAAAATTCGTTTGCGCATACAGGGATGACATTACTATCTACTCAGAAACTATGGAGGACAATATTACACATATTAGATCAGTTTTAGGAAGGCTACAGCAGCATGATATCAAAGCATCACCAGCCAAGTGAAAATTCTTCGCCAGCAAGCTCTCTCTCCTTGGTCATGTCCTAGATGAAAGAGGAATTCTTGCAAACACTGAAAAGATTCGATCCATACAAGACTGGCACTAACCAACGACCAACAATGGAGTTTAAACCTTTATTAGATTTGTGATATATTATATACAATTCCTCCCACACCTTGCCTCCAGTACTGCCCCCCTTTCGCACCTAATTTCCTAAGAAGTGTTGGAATAGCGACCACTGCCTCAGGAAGCCTTCAAACTGGTTAAGCACCAGACCAAGGATACAATTCCGTACCATCCGAGCTCAGAAGAGACATCAGCTGTTCCAATATACCTTATTGCTGACGCTTCGGAGCTTGGATCTGGAGCTTGGGTTGGCCATGTACCTTCCCTTTTGAAACCATACCTTGTCGCATTCCACAGCAAAAGGTTTACAACAAGTTAGCAGCACTATCCTGTCCATGAATTGGAACTAGGTGGCGATTCTGGATGCCATTCAGGCATTCCATCCGATTTTATATGGCATCAAGTTCACTGTTGTGTCTGACAACAAGGCACTATTCTTTTTCCTGAAACAGACTGACCTACCTTACTGCCAGACAAGAATGTACATGTTCCTGCAATCTTATGATTTCGATATCATTGACAGAAAGGGCAAGAACAATCTCCTTGCAGATGCACTATCAAGGATCTATGAAGATACCCCAGTAGAAAAAGACCAAATACTCCAAGACCCTACAGAGAAGAAGCCAATAAAGACCCTCTCCTCCGCCATGAACAGTGTATCAAGACACTACCTCAGTATCGCCCATACCCAAGACCCTTCTTCTGCCCTCACTGTTGAAGTACCCTCTCGCATTCTTACACCTGAACACCACTTCATGTGGAATTCACATTGTAACCTACTCCCAAGTATCTAGAGAATCCCAAAGGGACTCTGAAGACACTATTAGGATAGGGGGAGAAGCGTCGATGAATAGGTCTTCAACAGACAAGATAAAAGGTTGGGAACTAATAGAGTGACCGTACAAATTGTAGTATTAAAGATGATAGTCCTGTGAGGCTTGAGAGTCCGAATCCTTAAGGGATTGCAGGCTCTTTAAATACAAAAGATGGTAGCTAGGAAAACTTAACAAAAGCGCAAACATCCACTCCAACAAACATGCTAACGGAGGCAGCATACTAAGCTAACCATATTCTGAAAACAGAGGGTTAAAAGTGAAAGGATGGAGCTAACAAAACAAGTAATGGAATCCAAACAGGAAGGAACAAAAGCTCGCTAATACTATACAAATCCAGTAGGTATAGCAGGAGGATAGCAATACCCAAATGAGTAGAAGCAAGGAGGGGTAGTGATGAGCGAAACAAGGAAAGAATAACCCGTTAGGAAGTCATAACCAAGTGGGAAAGGACAACGAGATAGTAGCGCTTATCAGGTATAAACCCAAATAAGTAATAACCAACATCAAGTCAGTAGTAATAGTAGAAACATGGTAGGATTCCGTTACATTCCCCTTAAAAGAAATAAAACAAACAAAACAATAAGGAATATCCTAAATGGCTTTATGATCAACCCGCCTTTGGAGCATTCCACTCAATTTCAAAACATATAATCTTATCAGTAAACATATATCCATCACTGGTGTTAGAACCTTACACCTTTATTAGCCCCATAGTTCCGAAGACAATACCAGGAAGCAGTTAGCTTTCCATCTCAGATTGATCCAAGCTGGAGAGTGTGGTGCTGGTCTCAGATTCTGATTAGTGTGAGTCTTGAAGGGTTTCCAAAATCCGTCAGGGTCAAGCTCAGGTGAGTGGGGGGCATAGTCATGTTTCAGGAGTGTCCAGGCTGAGAAAGCCTCGCCATGGGACCAAGGGAGTCTGAAAGGTATAGATTCATTGTAGGTATCGAACCAGTAGGATCTGATGAGGGTGCTGGCACCTTCTAGGTTGTAGAGGGGTTTCCATGTTGCTTCGATTTCGTCATAGCTTCTCCAGTGGATCAAGAACTGTCTCTTTCTGCCATAGATTCGATCTTTGAGGATCTTTTCAATTTCCCATTGCTCTTGTCCACTAGCATCGATGGTAACAGGCTCTTTGGATATGGGTTCAGGTGTTCCGGGGAATGCGAAGGGGTTTGGTCTTAGGTAAATGAGAAGATGGCTGCGATGGATCCATTGGTGGATTCCTGCCATCACTGGGGGAAGTATGAGTTTGTAGTTGTTGTATCTGTCAGGTCCTTCGCTCACTGAGAAGGGTCCTAACCAAGACCCAACTTGCTTGTGGTTTCGCCCAACCTTATGGACATAGGGAGCTGACTTGAGGATAACTTCAGTTTCATTAGGGATGATTGGGGGTCCATCCTCTCTTCTGTTTTCGCTGGAGGTAGTTTGGCGTGCTCTGGCCTTCTTGAGGGCATCTCTGGTGAGTTGCTGGTTCTTCATGATCTGGGAAGCAATCTTGTCTGCTGCTGGTACTGAAGTGGGGAGAACTCTCATGCTGGGGAGGAGGTTTGGTAGTCTGCCAAAGGTGATTTCAAAGGGGGAGTGTTCTGTGCTGTCGCAGAGAGCTGCAATGATTGCAGTCTGGACATGAGGTAGGTGGCGAACCCACTTGGTCCCTTTAGGGTTCACAAAGTTCCTAAGGCATTGGCGAACAGTTCTGATTCTGCCCTCAGTCTGTTCATTGGTCTGATGATGGTAAGCTGTTGCAAAGTTGAGATCAACATTAAGACTCGCCATAAGCTGTATCCAAAAACGTGATGTGAACTTGGGGTCTCAGTCAGAGACTAGGAAGGTAGGGAAACCATGAATGGAGGAAACTCGCTCAATGCGGGTGTGTGCGGTTTCGACAGCTGTGATGTTCAGGGAGACTGGGATGAGGTAGGTAAAGTCACTAAATCGATCCTAGACAACCATGATGAGTTCCAGTTTGGAATCGCTAGGGAAAGGTCCTGTAAAGGCAATTGCAAGAGACTAGAATGGCTGTCTGGGAACAGGGAGGGGGGTGACTGATCCTTCTGGGACAGTGGTAGGTTGCTTGTTGAGTTGACATAGGTGATATCTGAGGACATAGTCTTTAAAATCGTTCCCTATGGAGAGCCAGAAGACGTGTCTTGAACCATATTCAAAACATTTCTGCCAACCCATATGTGTCATTTGGTCATGGGTAATGCGCACAATTTCGTTTCTAATGTTAGCACCTTGATAGCTTGCTTCATATGGGACATAAGGAAATTCTCTACTGTCATCCTTCCCCTTTCTGACGAGAACTCGATCATATGAGAGCCAGTCAGGGTGATCGATAGCCTTGGTAACTACCTCATAGTGAGGTTCTGTTGAAATTCTTCAATTCGTTTCATATGTATATTTCCTACGTTAATATTGTTTATATCTCTGCTTGGTTATTTCTAGTTTACTCATGGAATCTACGGACATTACTACAGCTAGAGTATATCATATTTTCGGTTATATTTCATGATAATGATTGAGGATTAATGAGTACATTTCATATTTTATGTGCGGGATTTCTCGTTTAACTTTACATGTATAGTGACCTTTTACCGGTCATGTATCATGTGTTATCTTTCAGTTTATTTCCCGCACACCACTTCAGATTACGCATATTTTATTGAGATTTCCTTGGTAGTTTTTCAGGGTCAAACATGTTCGCACTTATGTTTCTTACAATGATTTCCCTATTTTGTTACTGAGTACATGGAGGATACGCACCTGAATAAATAGCTGGTTGCCGCCTACTTTATTTAGTTAATTAAGGACAAGAACTACTACCAATCTACCTTCATACTACAATACTCCTCACACTAGCGTGCATATAGTATACTCTTAATACTGTGTTGTATTTTCGTAGTTATACTATAAGATTGTGCCAATACACATAATTCAAAGAGGTTATGAGCCTGGTACATCCATAGCTATACGACTTACACTTGCACGCTATACTCTTTCAGCGAAAAATATCTCGTGTAACATCGAAACATTTCTTTTGTAACAAAACATCTCTCGAAACGAAACATTCTTCGAAACGTAAACACGAAACGAAACATCTTTCGAGGAACGAAACGTTCTTGGCAAATCGATACGATAAATCTTGGCGCTCCTCGTTAAAGTCCGAGTTTTCCTCACTCACTATATCCGAGTTCTTACGGAAAGTGCAATTTTCTAGCTGCAACCACTCTGAAGTACAAAGCAAAGTACCGGTACTTAGCAACCAAAGTCACTTTGCCTTTACCAGGCCAAAATGGCCACGGCAGAAACCACCATTCCTCCTCCAGAAACTCCTGCACCCAACCCCAGATCTTATGCCAACAACTCCAAACGTAGTTGAGCACCCAGTTACAAACTGATGTCCATCCTAAAGCTCACTGAGCCTGATAACTACCGGACCTGGCGAGATATCTCAGAATATGTCCTTACTTTGTATAATTGCTGGGACATAGTAACGGAAAAGGAATCTCTGCCTGAGGCAGAAGAGGATGAGGATGGAATTAATAACTCGGAGAGAATAGATGAATTTCGTGATTGCTACCAATGGGCCTCGGCCTACTTCCTTGAAACGATTGACCCCAAATGGCTTATTTTGTTGGCCACCCACAAAACTCCCTCCGCAATCTGGAAAGCGTTCCAAGATAAATTTGCTAGAGAAAACACCACCTCCTTCTTCGAACAACTCAACGCTGTCCTCAATACCAATTACGATACCTCTGCACCTATTGCAGACCATATCAACAAGTACGATACCCTCTGGAATCGAATGCAACACCGTTGCCCCTCCTCCTTTGCTGACGACCGATATGCTCTACCATTTGTATTCAAATCAGTATTTGAGTCACCAGAAGCCAAAGCAGCAGTTCTTCTCCGTTGCCTCCCTGAATCGATGAGTAACATCGTCAACAACCTCCAAACCAAGGAGGACCTTACCTACGATCATGTCTACAACAAGTTGTTGGACATGAGACCCTCGGTTAGCCCTGAGGACGACAAAGCCTATAAAAGTGCTGAAGTCAAAGGGAAAGGAAAGGAACCTCCCCGGAGACCTGCGGCCACTTCCAAGGAATGTACCTACTGCAAGAAGCATTACCCCACTGCTCGCGCTGAGAAACATTCTTGGAATTAGTATAATAAACTCAAAGGCGACAACCAAAAGAAGAAGGAAAAGAAAGCTGTTAGTTCAGCAAAGATCGGCAAAGAAGAGATATCTGAACTGGTCAGTACATCCACATCCCTCCTGTCTACGCAAAAGACTCCTGACCCACACAATTGGGTAATCGATACAGGCGCAAGCTCACATATGACAAGCAACCTAGACCTTCTTATAAACTTTGAACCAAGTACAGGAACTGTTAAGTTAGGCGATGATTAGGTAATCCAATCATGTGGCCGAGGAACTGTCAAGCTCATGGCCAAAACTTCAAACGGTCATGTAGCCCCTGTATTCCTTAAACATGTTCTCTGGGTTCCGAAGTTGGGTCAAACTAACTTGTTGTCATGGCGCGTTATTGTTTCTTTAGGGCATGGTTTTTCTTTGCGTAGTAAAGGGGCGGATATGTTTGTATACAGGGAGAATAAAAGAGAAGTGTTATGGGGAAAGCTTGACGGTCAAGATTATGTTGTGCAAGAAGAGAAAGCAGTGGCGAACAAGATGACTTACCAACAGTGGCATGAATCCCTCGGACATCCTTCACCATCCTACCTCAAAAGTACAAACTACTCAGACAATCCAACCATCCCCGAAGTTCCTAAAGACTGGCAGTGTGAAACCTGCATTACGTCCAAATCAACAAAACGCAAACCTGAACCAATTGACAAAAGATGTGAAAAACCCTATGAGTTAATCCACTCTGACCTTAGTGGAAAATTCTCTACCCCCTCCTTCGGAAACTCCTGGTACTATGTCACCTTTATTGATGATTGTACACGGTACACTTGGATTTACCCCCTTAAAGCCAAATCCGATACCGTTAAAGTATTCAACCAATTCATCAAAGAAAGACAGACCCAGGACAATGCCACTATTAAGCGATTCAGGACTGACAACAGAGGAGAATATGTCAACAAAGATATGACAACCATGTTTGAAAAACTGGATATCATACATGACAAAATACCTCCCTACTCTCATGAATCTAAGGGTGTTGCTGAACGGTACAATAGGACAATTATCACATCTACCCGTTCTATGTTATCAGGTCTTACACCGCGTTTATGGGCCGTAGCAGTTACAACAGCTGTATACCTACGGAACATCCTCCCTAACAGATCCATAGGAAAACTAACGCCCTATGAATCTCTCTACAACAAGAAGCTGTTAGTGAACCCCCTACGCCCCTACGGGACCAAATGCTTTGTTCATATACCTGAGGAGACCAGAAAACCAGGAACAAGGTTACAGCCCGGGGCCATCGAAGGATACCATGTTGGATATACTTCCTCCAGCAAAATATACCCTATATACATACCATCATTGCACAAGATCTCAGAAACGTCTCAGCTTCACTGGACAACCAAGACTATACTACCGCTTGATCCCAAGGAACCTGCACCTTCATCAGAGACTTTTGCAACTGTCTACCCACCTTCCTACCAGAGAGTACCGGCACCCGATAGAACTCTACCACAGGAAGAAACTGACAGACCAATCATCGAAGTACATCCACCTCCACCGCCTGAACATCCAGAAGATTATGACCGTCCCCAATTTCCACAAGAATCACCAGAACCTCTTGTACAACAAGAAAAACCCGAAAATCCTCCTGAAATCCAGACCAGATCTGGCAGAACCATTCTCCCAAAACAATACTTTGGCACAAATGTCACTGTACCATCTGACGAGGATCCTAAAACCTACACCCAAGCAGTCAATGGCTCGCTTAAGGAACAATGGACCCAGGCAATGGATGAGGATATACTGGCAGTTGAGAAAAGTGGTACTTTCGATGAAGTAGATAAACCTACAGGACGCAAGATTATTGACAGTAAATGGGTCTTTAAGACTAAGCGAAATGCTGATGGTACTTTAGAAAGGTACCGTGCAAGGGCAGTTGCCAAAGGATTCTCACAAGTACTGGGTTTTGACTTTGAAGATACCTTCGCTACAGTCATCCGATACGAATCACTCCGCTTCCTCCTTGCAATATGTGCTAAAAACAAATGGCGACCACAGCAATTCGATGTCAAATCTGCTTTCCTTTATGGTGAATTGAAAGAAGAAGTCTACATGCGACCGATACCTGGGTTTGGTAATGGAGACAAAGTATGGCGACTTAACCGATGTCTCTATGGACTTAAGCAAAATGCGAATGAATGGCAAGCTCTCCTCGCTAGATACTAAACATCCAAAGGTTTTGCGACATCAGCCCTTTACCCATGCATGTTTGTTCACGGTAAACACGACATATACCTATCGGTTTGCGTGGACGACATCGCTATATACTCGGCCAACACTCCCCAAGCTACTTCTCTCATAGAAGACCTGAAAACGGCATTTGAGATTACGGACTTAGGGGAAGCTACCTTCCTACTTGGCCTACACATCACCTATACAACAGACGGGATACATATTACCCAGCAACGATACATCAAGTCTGTCCTCGAGCGATATGGTATGGAAAACTCCCGGCCAGTCTCTACACCATTACCTAAAGGCATTCAACTACGGAAAGGGACAGTGGATGAACAAATACCGGACATGTCCATATACCAATCGATAATAGGCTTGCTTATGTACCTGACAACTGGTACCAGACCCGATCTAGCGTATACAATATCCTTTCTCTCACAATTTTCTTCCTGCCCGACCGAAATCCACCTAAAGGCCGCTAAACACGTCCTTTGGTACATTCACTGTACAAAAACCATTGGACTCTTCTACCCTTGTACAACTACAAACGCTATGAACACCTATGTGGATGCGGACTTTGCAGCCTGTCTTGATACCCGCCGCTCCTTCTCAGGGTATGTTATTGTTTTTAACAAAGCCTGTATATCCTGGCGGTCCAAGAAACAAGCCTCAGTCGCAACATCTACTACGGAAGCCGAGTATGTAGCTATGTCCCTAGCAGCAAGGCAAATCCAATGGTACATCAAAGGTCTCAGTGACATCCGGCTTACAACACCAATCGCTTTACATGCGGGACAATACCGGCGCAAAATTTCTCGCGACTAACCATCAACTTAATGAACGAGCAAAACATATCGATATCCATTTTCACAAAATACGAGAAGATATCGATAACGGTTCTTTCACACTCGGGAAGGTGGCGTCATCAGAAAACCTTGCCGACATTTGTACCAAGGTACTTGCGAATCCGGCACATGAGCGGATGATGAGATTGTTGGGCTGTAGATAATGAGGGGAAGTGTTGAAATTCTTCAATTCGTTTCATATGTATATTTCCTACGGTAATATTGTTTATGTCTCTGCTTGGTTATTTCTAGTTTACTCAGGGAAACTACGGACATTACTACAGCTAGAGTATATCAAATTTTCGGTTATATTTTATGATAATGATTGAGGATTAATGCGTACATTTCTTATTTTATGTGTGGGATTTCTCGGTTAACTTTCCATGTATAGTGACCTTTTACCGGTCATGTATCATGTGTTATCTTTCAGTTTATTTCCCGTACACCACTTCAGATTACGCATATTTTATTGGGATTTCCTTGGTAGTTTTTCAGGGTCAAACATGTTCGCACTTATGTTTCTTACAATGTTTTCCCTATTTTGTTACTGAGTACATGGAGGATACGCACCTGTATAAATAGCTGGTTGCCGCCTACTTTATTTAGTTAATTAAGGACAAGAACTACTACCAATCTACCTTCATACTACAATACTCCTCACCCTAGCGTGCACATAGTATACTCTTAATACTGTGTTGTATTTTCGTACTCATGCTATAAGATTGTGCCAATACACAGAATTCAAACAGAATCCACTAATGGATCCCTCGTAGCCATCTTCGCATTTACCTAAGACTAAACCCCTTCGCCTTCCCAGACACACCTGAACCCATATTCAAAGAGCCAGTCACCCTCGATGCTAGTGGACAAGAGCAATGGGAAATAGAAAAGATCCTCAAAGACCGAATCTATTGCAGAAAGAGGCAGTTCTTGATCCACTAGCAAGGCTATAGTGAAATTGAAGCCACATGGGAACCCCTCTACAACCTAGAAGGCACCAGTACCCTCATCAGATCCTACTGGTTCGATACCTATAATGAATCTATACCCTTCAGACTCTCTTGGTCCAATGGCGAGACTTTCTCTGCCTGGACACGTCAGAAACCCGACTATGCCCCCCTCTCACCTGAGCTTGACCCTGCCGGATTTTGGAAACCACTACAACCCTCAGACTACTCAGAATCCGATACTAGCACAACACTCTCCACCTTGGATGAATACATGATGGAAAGCTAACTGCTTCATGGTATTGTCATCGGAACTATGGGGCTAATAAAGCTGTAAGGTTCTGACACTAGTGATGGATATATGTTTACTGATAAGATTATATGTTTTGAAATTGAGTGGAATGCTCCCAAGGCAGGTTGGTCATTAAGCCCTTTAGGATATTCTGCATTGTTTTATTTATTTTATTTCTTTTAAGGGGAATGTAACGGAATTCTACTCTTTTTCTTCTAATACAACTGACTTGATGTTGGTTATTACTTATTTGAGTTTATACTTGATAAGCGCTACTATTTGGTTGTCCCTTCCTACTTGGTTATGACATCCTAACTGGTTATTCTTTCCTTGTTTCGCTTCTCACTACCCCTCCTTGCTTCTACCCATTTGGGTATCGCTATCCTCCTACTATACCTACTGAATTTGTATATTATTAGCAATCTTTTGTTCCTTCCTATTTGGATTCCATTACTTGTTTTGTTAGCTCAATCCTGTCGCTGTTAACCCTCTGTTTTCGGAATATGGTTACCTTGTTATGCTGCCTCTGTTAGCATGTTTGTTGGACTAGATCTTTACGCTTTTGTTAAGTTTTCCTAGCTACAATCTTTTGAATTTAAAGAGCCTGCAATCGCTTAAGGATTCGGACTCTCCACCCTTACAGGACTATCATCTTTAATACTACAAGTTGAACGCTCACTCTATTAGTTCTATACCTTTTACCTTGTCTATTGAAAATCTATCGATCGACGCTTCTCCCCCTATCCTAATTGTATCTTCAGAGTCTCTTTGGGATTCTCGAGATACTTGGGAGTAGGTTACATATACAAACTTTGGGCGAAGCTAGAATGCTGGTATGCCTGAAAGATCACTCAAGAATATTGTAGTTACAGGTGAAGTATTACAAGTAAAGTATCATAATGAGCCAATGGTAATCTAGATTGTAAAGGTGGAGAAGGTGTTCAAACAACTCATAGGTGCCAGAGAGACCGAGAGTGAGAATGACAAACGTTAAGTTCTACTTTCAAACCGCCCTATTCAAGACCATCCTTTCCTCACACTGTATCGAATTATCAGAATTTGGAAGAGATTACCTTTAATCACACCTGTTATAGCTTAATTCTCATATATCAACAAGGTAACAGTGTAACAGTGGCAGACGGTAGGACGATGGACCTCTAGGTTGCGAACGCACTAAAGACTTAAAGCACAGTTCATAGAAGGTAAAGATATAAACAATTAAATCAAAAGATAAAACATAATATCGTTAAGCCGGAGCTTCACTCAATTGCAGTTCTTGTCGAGTGGATAGTTGGTTATCAGAGTAGAGTGCCGATTGCATTTATTTAATTAGAATTATAAAAGCCAGCGACAATGATCCCTACTCCCAGCTTTGAGCACACTTCTTCACTCAGGGGTTATCTGCACATTCCGTAACAATTACCTTACGGAACCAGCATATGACTGGAATAAGGAGAGTCCTCCAATCAGGCCGGTCTTCTGTAATGTATCTTAATTATGTTAGCAGTAGAGAAAAGCTCTTTTACTATTCGCCATTCTAGAGACTACTAGTAGGTCGACGTGCGACTCATTATATATGTCAAGACTCAGTAGCCCAATTACATTTTCATCTATGCAAGCTAGCAATGCTTCTGGGTTATCCTGCCTAGCAGGGTTACCCTACTTGATGTCACAAATCGTGACTTAGCAATATGGAATGTTCCACATGACTCACGATTTGTGAGATCATTCATGATTATGATGTTTGATTTGATTTATGTTTTCATGACTCACGATTGTGAGGTCATATGATGTTATGACTTTCGCACCTGACTACAAGTATGAGTCAGGGGTTTTACGCATGTGACGCGATTACCGCACATGACCTTTTATGGAAATTGGATACTACGGGGATTGTATACTATGACTCAAATTGTGAGTCATAGGATGTTTGTTATACTATGACTCACACGGCAGTCATAGTAAAGAGGTGACTCATAGTAAAGTCACCAGGGTTAGGGTTGTGGGAAGAGCGCCTATATAAGGAGGGTTACGGACACAGATAGCTAGCTCTTCACGCAACCACCTAAGTTACTTCCTATGTTATATTTTACCTATTAGTTCAATTTATACTCTACTCTTATTACGATTATCCGTTTATATCACCGACCGAAAGGTGATCTCGATAACGTATCGCTAAGGAGCAGTCGCACGGGCTAGGAGTGAAAGGACTCAGCGTTCCCTAG